>JABVXU010000052.1:0-238851 GCA_013365365.1 Cruorifilaria tuberocauda
TATAATTCCATCATCTTCACATTTAACATTTCGGTTTCTTACTGACATCTTTGAGAAAATAAAGGAAGAAATCATGCAGCTATCAGTTTTGATCAGAAGAAGAATTTAATAGATGTTTTAGAAAGAAATGATTAAAAAATTTGCAATTCTATTATTGAAAAAGCAAGACCATTTTGACAACCTTATGATTAAGAAAGTCACTGAACTAGGAAGTTTCTTCTAAAAAAATTGAATATTTCATTTTCAATTTCTATATTTCAGTTAGAATAATAGTTTTTGGGCTAGAAGATATGTTAGTTGTGATAAAATTGCATCAAATTTTATGAAAGCAATTGTTTCCTCAGTTTCTTATCATTATAATTAATTAGTTCGCTTTTGCATTGCAGTAATTGACGTTCATTACCAATTGCTGAATATTTTAAATAATTCTTCATTTAATTATTCAATTCTAAATTGAGAATTTGCGTAATTGAACATGCAAGAGATAAAAAAGTACTTCAGTAATCAAAACAAATTAAAAATTTATTCGATTAAATCATTTTTTAATTTATATGAAAGAGCGAGAATAAATACAACGTGAATAAAGCACGTAAATACGTTCAATTGCAAAATTACTCTTACTAATATTTTCTACAAAGTAGCAAAACAAACCTGTTATTCGCCTTCATAAATTTTCTAAATTACATAGCTATAAAGAGCATTTCGTCGAATTTCTGAAGCCACACATATTTTCCTAAGTATATGCTTATTTAATTAATTGGAAAAAATTGCATTTTAATGGTTATAAAAAAAATCCAAGCAACCAAATACGTTGAGTTGAAGTTACACCCTGAAATATATATGCCTGAAATATATATGGCTGCAAATTTTGAAGAATTGATAAGAGATATTAATTACATTCATAACTGGTAATAAATGGGAAAAAAACGGATTTGTGTAATCAAGAAAAGAAAACTGAAATTATAATAATACAATTCTGTTTATTTAAAATTCGTTTTAATTTCCAATCTGACACATTCATTGATGCGAACTTATTTAAAATTTCACTAACAGTTTTTGTATAATATTTGCATAATTTGCTTTTATCAGCACTATTTTATTGCTATCTAATACAGTATAGTCCCCGAGTTATAAATTTTTTTTATTTTAAATTGTGAAATTTAAGTCAGCTTTTGGTTATCTTGCAAAATAACACAATGAAGCAATTCATTTTTAATAAAAGTGAGCTTGATTAATTTTCTGCACTAAATATTTAGATAAAAATTATTTAATGACGTAGTTAAATACAAATAAAAAGTTTGTGGATTGAAAAGTGGAGAATATTGAATAAATTTAATGAAGAAACATTAAAAAATTAAGTTAATCATATTTTCAAATTCGGAAAATGCAGCATAGATACTGTATAATTATCACAATATTTTAAGTGTTAATGATTTTTCATTTCTGCGAATTATTTTCAATTTTTACGAATAATTAAAAAAGAACAAGTTTCTCTATTGAAAATTCAAAGAATCAAAAAAGCTAAGTAAAAATAATTAAAATTTGCAATGAAACTTTTATCAGAAAAATTTTTTAATTGCGTGTACGAGAAACTAACCTAACCAAAATTTATTTTAAATTTTACTGAGAAAAAATATCTGAGAAGAATTTTTTCACAAGTATTATTTAGTTAATAATTTTTAATTACTTAGTTATTTAGTAAATAATAGAAAAGACTTAAACGTATTATTGTATGTCAAATATGTACCAAATTTAAAAGGAAACAAAAACAAAAAATATTTATAAACAAAAGGTATTAGTTGTGATTTGAATTAATCAAATTGAATCAGTACTAATTAAACTAGCAATAATTTGAAAGTTTGTTGATTATCAGAATTTAACTTGCCTTTTCAGGAAATGATATCAAACTTTCAACAAAAAATATTTAAGTCAAAAATAAAATATAGGAGATATTGCAATATCAGCAGCAACGATAATAGGAAAACGAATAAATGATATTATATTGTCTGCTTTTACTTTCATTACCCATTTATCATACGAAAAGCTTGAGCGATTATAACTGATTAATACATTAATTTAATTAAATGATTGATTTCGTGCAGTAAAAATGGAAATTAATACGATAATTCTTATACAAACTATATTATTAAAGTGTAAACTGATTTTACAATTACCGTACTTCGGGAGCGAATAGATAGATTTAAAACTAAAATTTCTGCAAATTTGCACGTTTCAATTCAAAATCATCTTTTTTTTAATGCTTACAGTTTTTAAACTTACACTGATAGTATGTTTTTAGAATTTTATATTTGAAAAAAAGGATGTAATTAATATAATGACTAGCTTGATAAAGCTGAATAACTAATTTAAAAATTTCTTTGCTAATTCTAATTAGCATGATGAATAAGATAATCTGATAAATTATGTTTAATTAATAAATTGTAATCAATCGCCTCTTATTAATTAAATTGTAGTAACCAGGTAAATCTGCAGTTGTTTTCGTAACGGAAAACAACTGGATTGAAAAAAACATTCCAAAAGTTGAAGATTTTTCCCACTTCTAAAAAAAAAATTATCGCTGCTGAATCATTTATAGGTGGGAAAAATTTTAAGCTAAGCAAAAAATAAAAAGCAAAACTGAAAACTATCAAAAACGACTAATCACCACGTTACGCTCCTGTATATATTTTAATGGGATTCGCAAAGAATATTGAAAGTAAACTTCGTTGTTGTAATTTTCATAATTATGTCAATAATAAATTAATAAAAACAATGGTTTAAAAATCTTCGAACTTTTGACATCCTTATAACAATGCGTAGGATTTAGTAAATGAGTTTTTTTTAGAATTTTGAATTCCTGTGGCATTTGATCTTATGAAGTTGTTTGGAATGGCAGTAAATTAATTCAAAAAAATTTTCAAACATATATAGGAAATGACTCGAATATTGTTTGAGAAGATGGCTGACCAGCTACCGAAAACAATTCAAATTAAAAGCTTCTAATGAGCTCTGGAATTTTCAACTCAACAAAATTAATGGTATTTCCGGAAGCAACTTCTGATAACTTCTGATGATTCTGATAATCCCATAATATAGAATTATTCGTCATATTTCATATTCACATTCAATTTCCTTACTTTCGCAAAAACCGTTCTTTTTATTTTAGGAATTTCTAATGATTAAGACAATCATCATTTTGTTTTCTTGCTATTTCTTTGTTGTTACCGAAAAAGAAGAGCAGCTGAAAGGCGTTAGAAATGTTCGTATTCACATTCCAATCAACGGATCACGAACCATTGATTTCGGATTTAAAGTTCGCAATGCTCTTGCATTTTTCCCCAAAAATGATAAATTTAATGAACGCTTCATGATGCTTATTAGAAATGGACGCTTAGATCGAGAAGGGGTAATGTAATTGCTTAATTCTCAGTTGATTCAATGAATTTATTTCATTTTTGTTTCATTTGATATATTTGGGAATTTATTTCTTAAATTCAGATAAAACTTTATGAAGGACGTGTGTATTATTCGAGTGGAAAATTCCGTATTCGAGATTTTCAAGAGAGCGATACAACAGTATTACTTATTAAAGGACCGAATGGTGCACTACAAAAGTACTCTATTGAAGTAGAAAATGATGAGTAACATTTGATAGCTGATATAAGTCTGAGTAATTTTATTATTCAGTGATTTGTGTTGATAAAAAATTGAAATTGTGATGTTAAAAAGACATATATATTTGATGAACAATTATGCAATATTTTGAAGCAAACGACAATTTGTCTTGAGTAATTATGAAATCTATGTTAATTCTTTGTCAAGATGTTAGCTATTAGTAAATAAAAATTTTGATTGTTAACAACTTTATAAAAAGCTGCCTTCTTATAAACTCTCATGAGAAAACATTTGCGAATAAAAATAAAAAATTTTCTAATTACTTGAATGGAACATTATTATTAAGCTCTATGTTATAAATATTTGTAATTGTTAAAGCATCACATAGAAAACAAAAAAACAATGTAACAACATACATATTACATTTTTAAGAAATGTTGAATAAGCAAAGTAACACCAGAAACAGTAATACTATTACCAAGTGCATGATACATTTGTTTTGTTGAGATATTGGGTGGCTTGACAAAAGTTCTAGGGAATCCCAATAAATTAGCTATTTCACGCCAGGAAAAGTACCGAATTTGACAGTGCATGAAATTCGTGCAACTATCAGACAGTGCCAAATTTCTCAACTGTTGAATATTTATGCCTTGATCCTGAAATAATAACAATATAAGCCTTTGATATGTAATATATGAAGAAGATAATAAATAAGATAGCATATCAAAGTTTTAGTGTTAACCGCATTATATATATAACTTATAACGTTAGATTTGAAATTCGCACTTAAAACCATAATGCGAAATCAGCATCACTTTTGTAAATCTACAGTTTCTAGGAAGAAGGTTACTTAACTTCGCATGATAAGCATTCATTTTTGTCCACTAGTTGATTTTTATGGATTACCATTAGTTAATGTTAACCGCATTATATGCGTACATATAAATATATATATATATATATATATATATTACAGAAGGCATGAAACTTCCGAAACGGTTCAAATGTTTTGTGCACAATATTCAATAAAATATCCTCGTCAAAAGCTGCTAACCTAAAGCTATATTTGTTTAAGTTCTTATGAAAAAATATTTTAAAAGATTTGATTACTGCATAATTGTTTTTTATAGGCTGCTATTCAAATATTTTAAGTACTTTCATAAAATACCACTGAAAAGTAATAGTAAAATAGTTTGCAAACTTAACCGGAAGACCTTGAATTGATAGTCTTTGCAAAAAAAAATGCTAAAAGAATCCCTAAACTTAGTTTAGACTTAAACTTCGTTCGAGGATGAGAAATACAAAACTTAGATTTCAAACAGCAAAAGTTTTCAAATGTTCGTACCTCAATTTTGTTAGAAAATTGTAATAGAATGGGTCCGGTACCAACCACGTAATGATAGTAAGATTTGGTAAAACAGGATGAATGATAGCTATGTGGTGTTACAAAGGACATAACATTTCCGAAACGTTTAACTACTTCGTGTGAAATGACCAAAGAACCATCTTCATTTGCATCACTGCATAAATATTCACCTTAAAAAATTATTCATTATACGTTTTCGACCAATTTATATTTAGAAAACAAACGTCCCTATATCAAAAAATGGACATCAAATCTAGCACAGCTAAAAAATTTATCCGTCTTAACCACTAATATAAACTTTTACCGATAGCCTTTTGGTGAAAAACTGTCGCACTATTTACTGGCCACGTTGAAATAATTTTGCTAATCATTGGAATGATACAATGCTTTGCAAGTTTAGCCAAAAGGTAGTACCGAGGTCTCGAATTCGGAATGCCAATTTCGGTCGGTGAAATAATATATTCCTAGAAAAAAATTTAGTATAAATTGATAAAAATCAAAATCCTTTAGAGAATTTAGTTTCGTTAGTAAATTAAAATAAATATCATAGAGCTTGAAATCATACATCAGTACGAACCTCAAAACTGTAACATAAATTCGTCAAAGTATTTTTGAGTAAGTGACAGGCTTCAGAAGTTTCAAAACCGCAAACATTTTCTGTAATAATATAACGCGGAGGATATTTCATAGTCCTCAAAGCGTTGCAGATAGTTACAAATGCAACACAACGATGATCCGCTATATCTTTCCTCAATCCTTTCCTGAAAATAATTACATTTATATGCCTTAATTTTTACCAGTTATGGTATATATTTATTATAAAATTTTGCATTTTATATTTTTATTTTTATATAATTTTTATAAAATTTTTAAGTTTAATAGATACGTTTGATGGAGAAGTATGCGCAATGCATTTCTGAGAAGGAAAAGAGAAGTTAAGAATCGTGCTCTGTAACTCCTCATCTTCTCAAAACAAGATCAAAATTGAAATGTTCTCGAATCAAGCAAAATCGACGCTAAAGTTTAAGAGTTTTGAAATAATAATATCACTTTTCATTTTGGATTTCGAATAGCGCAGCAGCTTTTGCATCATTTAATCAACTATTACAATTGATGAGCTACCGTGAACTTCACTTTATTTAATTCTACGCAGTTCTCATTGCAACAAGTAAAAATTGGGTATAAAAAAATTTGGAAAAAGAGATAAATTTTCTGCATGCTTAGGTAACATGGAAAGTTAACAAAGTAAAACATGCTTTGTGAACGGTTGACAAGGTGGTGACATTGCCCATATATCAGCATTATAGTCGTCGTAATAATCAGCCGTAAGCTTCTGTAAAACAATTAAACATAATTCTAGTGTACATGCTATGATGTTTCCGTTATGATGAAATTTCATTTTAATTTGATGTTACATCAGTCTAAATGACGTTAATTCTCAAATTTAATCAGTAAAAGGAGGGATTTCACTTATTATTTCATCACTATTAACAAAAGTTCACTGATTGACATTACTACCTGCAGCAAGTTTCATATGATAATAAATGATATAATAAATGCAACTTTTTAATTAGCAAATATTATAAGCATATGTTAATTAAATATTGCATCTATTATCTATTTATCGTTTAACTTCCTCAGCAATTCTTGTATTTACAATAATCGAAAAATCATGGAGTGACTACTCATCATAAAATCTCACATGTTCAAAATTAAATTCCTAAAAGCTGTTACTTTGAACTTTGTCTCTGTGCTACCTGCGCATCATTCAGTTTCTCTTACTGTTACAGTACTACGAAATCTTGAACTACAATAAACATTTTTATTGATGATATTAGTTATTTTGACAAACGAAAGAAATTTAACTACCTCAATATTGCATTGTTGAATTTCAGTATTCGGAAAATTATACTTGTAAATGGCATTCGTAATTGTATTTATATCAAGCGCACGTACGGTTACTTTTAATCCGGCTTCTAAAATGTTTCAAATCAGCAATTAATGTAAATATAAAATATTTTGATTAATTGATTGGTTAAAAAACGAAGTATTAGACAAATACGATACGATATGTCTGAGAATCTCCCATATTGTAAGGATGTTAGCTACGCCATTATTCCCATGATATTCAGTTTTTTACCTTGCAAAGCATAATGAAAGCCACCAATTCCAGCAAAGAATTCCAAACACTTCATTGGCTTATCACCTTCATCATTTCCTCCTTAGAAAAATGAATCGTTTTACTTTTCACCGATCATTTTAACAAATTTTATAAGCTATTTCAAAATTTATTTAAGTCATCTATCTACTGAAATCACTTTTGTAATTGATAAAATAATTATATTGCATTAAATATTGCATTCATAAACAAATTTAACATAAACAAAATAACCAAAAAATAAACAAATAAAAAATATTTTGAAAAGATGACTTCATCCATCGAGTTATTTAATGTTCAGTAATACAATTGGTCAGTAATTAGATGATTTGATCAAATCTATTAGTCTCTCTTCAAAATATTTTCTATTCTTTCGAATTTAAGGAATTTTAATTTGATCCATGCTGATTTTGAATCCTTGATGGAAAACTTTGGAGATATTTGGAGGTTATCGAATATAAATGCTAACATTAACATGTTCGATTAGAAATTAACGAACGCCTTCATAAATTTTTATTTACCATAATTTAATCGGCAGTCTAATGACGGTTTAGAAAATTTGCGCTGATAAATTGATCCAAGTAGTAATTCCTCGATTGTAAAGTCATGGCACGATGCTGAAAAATGCCATCTCTGCTATCAGAATACCAGAAATATTTCAGACCTCCTTCCCAAAACTCTTGGAATGTAAAATTCAGCAAAAAATACCAAAAGCTTGAGAGAAATAGAGCGTCCAAATTTATGCTAGCATTGCTGGGCAAGTTTGCTATACCAAAATTGCAAAGAAAGTATCTCTGAATTTACCCCTAACTAGCAATTCTAACAGTAAGCTGCGAATTTTTCCCCTAAAAACTTTCAAACACTCCTTAATTGTCGTGCCACGGATCTATTAAAATCTTTTCTTACTTTTTAATACTTAAGAATAATGATTATTAAATGTTAGATTTAAAGCTTAATTTTAAAATGCATTAAAAACATAGCTATAATAGAAAGAATTACGAAAAAGAACCACCAAAGTTTTTACAGTATATCAAACTTCCCATCATTATGACTCCTTTACAACAATCCGTCACATTATGTTTGTACATTGTGTTAATGCTCTGTTAGAACGGTGTTCTCCAGTAGGGGAGCTATGAAATCAGTCTCTCTTATTAAATATTTAATTTTCTTAGTCTACAGTTTTAATTATTATTAATAAACAGCAGTACTATAATAATATAATAGAACTCGAAGACAAAGTAAAATGTCAATAGTCTAAACTAGATTTTCAAAATTTTGATAATGGAAAAATACCTCTACATTACATTGAAGATCCTCACACACAACTTTGATAGACAAATTTAATTGCACAAGTATGATTACAATAAAAGATGTTCCAATGCACATGCAAAGAATATTAGCTTTAACTTCCACTAAGTAAGCAACTACCATAATGCTTGCAACCAAAAATCTAAAAAGTGATGAAATAGATCTTCATGTAGATGTGGATATATGACCAAACAAAATTATTTAAAGAATGTGAAATTCTAAATATATATATTCGATATAGCTAATTAAATAAATCATGGAAAGACTTTATTTTAGAAGATATATGGAATAATAAGATCCATTCAAAAAATATGATGCAATGTGACGATTTAAACGCGCCATGATAGATGAAGCCAGTAACTATAATTTTAAGTACTCATAAAAAAAGCTGGAATTCGTGATGGATAGCTATGTTTTAGCTCTTACGCATCCTGCTAAAGCCTGTGCTTCAGTTGGTGGTGTTACAGCCATCGAATTTGGTTCACTGAAAATATATGGAATTTGAAAATATGTAATTTCCGTAATTCCAAAAACCAAACTGATGTAAATGTGAGAAATAAATATAAATATCAAAATATCGACTACTTTTTCTTCATAATCGAAAATATTGAAATATGAGCAAATCTTTTTAGAAATCTTATTCAGGAAAACATGGGCCTTTGATATCTTAGATATGAAAAGCAGCTCATATATACTGCCCCAAATTTTGTTGAAACTACTCACTCTTCTATTCAACTTATAATCAAAAATGTACTTTTCTTTCTGCTGATCTGGAGTTTTTGTCACAATTTCCGCATTTCGTAAAGGTGTAGTTATTTGAGCTGTCCAATTTGTCTGAAACTAATCGACTGTAATCAGCTGTAAAAATAATAGCTTAGGAAGTAATTAATGATACTATATAACAAAACCCATGATTTTCAAAAACTCATTTTCTTTTTTAAAAGATTCTCAGTGAAATCAAAGAACTTTTTTAAGCAGTAAAATTCCTTCAGTTTTTTAAACCGCATTATGATCTAAATTAGCATACCACTCCTAAGACACGTGGATAAATAGCCGGTACGGCATTTCCGTAAGTCAAATTTGATTGCTGCTGCGACGGACTAATGATGGGTGATCGACGGTATTGAATAAGATCATTGATTACTGGAAAAACTCATTTCAGTTGTCAAAGAAAAGAATTTAGAAATTCTTCTTGGAAATACCAAATAACAGTAAGTATGTTATAAATACTCTGTACTTATCGTTCGTTATTTGGAATGCATGAATTAATTAACTAAAGTATTGACCTAATTTTCTGAAAGCCATCATCCATCAGGTAGATCTGCAGCATATAAATACGAATAAATGTACATTAGTAATATTATTAAAAATTTCTCAACCTAATGTCGCATTTAACTGCTCACGAATTTTTACAGTCTTTACAATTCAAAAATTTATCAAATCACAGGATATAAAAGTTTTGCTGAAAACTTTGCTCTTGTCAAGTACAGTGAAGACTCACGTATTTCTTTCTTTTCACATTTAATTTTCCACATATCTGCATCTTTCTTTGCCTGTTCGCATTCTGCTGATAGATTTTCTAACTGCAAGAAATGATTCAGAAAATATATTTGTAAAATGTTAGGATTTGGATAGGATGCATATAAAATGATCTTCATAAATATCTAATAATATTTGATTAGTATACAAATATTGCAGAAATAACTAAAACAGCTCTCATATTGGTATGGAATAATCTGTTTTTGTGAAAGAATAACAGAAGATGACTTTTGCTCTAAGTTGTGTATTTGAATCAGTCAGAGCATCAATAGTCCTTTTACGTTCTTCCAAATCCTTTTCTATATCATTCGCTTTTTCATTCATCATTATACCATCGCCAATAGTAGCACGACGAGTTCTTTCCTATAAAAGATAAAAACATTTTTTCTGAATATTTTTGTTAGTACTAATAAAACCAACATCTGAAGAATCAAAATTTTTACTACATATCTTATATCCGTTAACATATCCATCGTTGTATATAGTTTCTTATGATGGATACTTTTCTACAATTTTTACACACTAATCGAGATATTTTTAATTATTTCTTTATTCCATTATGTAGCAACTATCATTATCTTCATGAAAAAAGTATTCCAACAGCTTATCTTCGTCTAGAATAGAACTATCTTTCAAAAAATGGAAAATGATTCTTCTATAAAATCCAAATCATGAAGGCTAAAAACTTACGCCATACAGCTTCTTAATAATCGCAACAGCTTTATCATGCTCACTTTTCCAACTATCTACTTCTTCGTTTACAAATTGTAATTTTTCGCGTAGTTCCTTATTTTCTCTGTCAACATCATCTATCGCATCCTTCAGATCACGTATTTGTATTATTCGGCTATGCGTTTCTTCATCTCTGTCATTTAATTCCTGTTGTAACTCCTCTTTCTTTTGTTCCAAATCACGTAGTTGGCTCTCCTGAACCGAAATTATTCATCGGGATAATACTATTATCAAGAGACCATCAACTGTTATTTTATTGAGCTGCTTACAAACATATTTTAAAGTGATAAGATTTAAATAATCGTAATCAATTTCATTTTCTTTTTGTCTACAAATAAAGTCCACTTTGTATTAAAAATGTTCAAATTTAAATCTAAGAACTAACAACTAGCATGCCGTAGAAGAATCCAGAACAAATGAATCTTTGAGATTCATTTTTATTCGTTTATAAACTTTCCCATACTACGCATTGGTAAAGTGCAGCATTATCTACAATAACTGTTCTTATGCAAACCATACAGCCAGTTAATAAAACAAACATACAGAAGTGTCGAGTTCCTCTGTTAAAATATGTATTCTATCTTCCAGCTGATTAACTTGTTCAATCAGATCATCGATTCGATCACGAAAATCGACTGCTTCTTCTTTTAAAGTACTTACTTCTTGTGTAAGCATCTAAATACTATACATATCTAAATTGAATTGTAACACTGCCTGAAGAACGAATCTTTTGCAGAAAGTGAAGAGAACTTTGATGATGAAAATATTACATTAAAAATTTTGAAATAAAAACTAGTACCTGTCTGTCCGCATGAAGTTCTTCGTTCAATTCTTCCAGTTTACGCTTGCTTTCGGTAATCTGAAGAATGAAGGAAAACATGATTACTGGACAAAAACCGAGAAATAAATTCAAAAAATATGACAAAATCTAGAAACGAAGAAATTTTAATCGAGTACAAATAACTCCAACATATGATTACGATCCGGCACCGCTCAGGAAACAACCGCCCTTTTTTTCTCTTTCTCTCAATAAGTGAACGATTAATTACGATTAAACATAAAAAAGCGAATTTTTTAATCATAAAACATGAAAAAATTGCCTCATTACGCTCTTCTTCCCATTTCTGCAAACAATCTGAATGCATTTTTTCTTTTGCAGCCAATGAACTTCGTAAACTTCTGTTTTCCTGAAATAGTATTCAGAGCCTGACCAAAAAGTTCGCTCTTGTTTCACAGCCACAATTTATCACCACTTAGATAAAAAACAGCGAACATCTTTTAGAGTTGTATTTCCGAGTATAATATAATAATGACTAATACTAATCCTACCAAAGGCAAAAAAAGAATAAATTATCTCGATCCCAGCTAGAAAAGAAAAATTGTTCATGATCTAAGTAAATATTTTGATGGTGAGGAAATAATGTTAACATACCGCTTGTTCCGATGATAATAAATCACGTAACGTATCCAGCTCTTTTAAATAACCCTGAAAAATAAGCAAAACAAGAATGTGGCATAGGTAAAGTATAAGTATATTAGTTTCTGGTCTTATATTTCTTGTATTTCTGTTAGAATGTCATAAAAAATTGTAAGGTCTATCCATCACAAACAAATTAATGCTTACTTTGTATTTCACAATTCTTTCAACAAGATGCGATATTAGGGCTTTATCAGTCACTCTTTGAAGAGGTAAAGAAAGAACCGTAACCCATTTGAAGCCCATTTTTCCGACTAAGTCAAACCTGCAAGAAGAAGACAATAAATTTCGTCAAATTTATCAAGTGCAGCTTCTAGTTTTGCAATTTACAAGCAAGTCAGATTTTCGTTTATATTCAGCCTGATAAGAATCTTTTCAACTTCCTGAAGTACTTTGATTTCACTCATTCATTATTTTACTTTTCTATATTTATAATCTATAAACATGACTTTTACTTCACTGGTTCAATGTTTCCTTTATTATACCGATTCTTTAATATTGTAATACAACTGTCATCATCAATTTCATACTCATCGAAATAATTATCACTGTAAATATCTGGCGTCTAATCAATTACATCACTGTAAGAGCATTACTAGCGAAATGTCTTTCCGTCGTGAACAACTTGCCGAAATTAAGAAAGACATACCTGAACAAATTATTATCATCGTAAAGACCTCCCCGAAGATGAGATCCACAGGTACTATCCAAGCAAGTAACAAAATCGACTATTTTCTTAGGAAATGCATCGAATTCGGCATCTAATTCCTGTTCTCGTTTTAATAATTCATATTCCGATCGCCGAAGTGACAGTGTATATACGAATAAAGGATCATCATCTCGAGATATACAAAATATAAATTCCTGCAAAAAGTAAACAACTGCAAACAACTTTTATGAACCCTCATTGAAGTATATAAAAAAACTGCTAAGACGATTAATAAGCATATTAATAGCATCAACCGGCTTCTTTAACTTGAAATAACTGGAAAAAGAGGTATTTCCAACTCGATTAAATTAAATTAAATGAATTAATTAGCAACAATAAGTGTTTGGCTCCTGGATTTTTGATCTAGAAGGGCCATCACAAGAATCTTGAAAATCTCAACCTTTTCTGCTCGATTATGTCGTTCATCTATTTTCAAATTCAAGATTATGCAACTGAAAGAAAAAGAATTTGAAGGATTAAAAAAATGTTGAAGTAATCAGTCTTCCAGGAAATTTAAGCACATATTTTAATATTTGCGATTTTTTGACATATTCCCTCTGTAAAAGAAGGTTCGTATACTCACTCCCATATCGATTAAATCCAGCAGTGACGCTAGTTAAAAATTGAAACTTATATGCATATTCCCTATATTATCGATGCTAATTTTTATATGGCATCTCTTTTCACTTACATGATTCGCGAACAAAATATATACAAAAATTTTGGTAGTAAACTGAATGCAACATCATCTCTAACATTATATAATGATATGTTTTCATACTAAGAAATTAAACAGATATCAAACCTTTTACTAGTTGTTTGGCCGTTTGTGTCAGTACAATAAACAGCAATATTTTCGTGAAATAATGTTTGCACCATTCCAATTTTTCTACAATTTTATTTCATAAAATACATAATTTCATGAGGAACAGTAGCTAATTCAATAGTGCGAACACATTACAATGATGATTATGTCGAATTGTAGCAAAATTTTAGATGTTACATAACCAATAAAGGTGCAATGTGTTGAAATTAAAAACAGTATTCAATACACGACAATTTTCATAACTTTGTATAGATCATAATAAAAGATATTATCAAAGAATTTGCTTCGTGTATTATTCATTAATGTCGTGAAAAAAATCATGATGATTTATAGGAAAGTTTAGACATCAAGAAAAATCAACATTAAAAACATTCTTGATATATGCATTCTTTTATAGTAATCGATACATCGTATGTATAATAAAGAAGAACAAGGTTTAGACGAAAGTTTAGGTTTCTAAGGAAAACCCAATAATTTTCTTTTTAACCCTGAAACCAAATTTTCGATTTACTGCGGTTGAAAAATCCAGAAAGTATATTAACAAAAAACGATAATTATACATTATCAACTCCTATATGTCGAAGAATGATACTTGCTAAAGTTGAATAATCAGGCCCTGCAAATTGTTTACGTTTGAATATCTCGGTAGATCTGATAATTTTTGCCAAATTGTTTGGTTTAGTGCAGAAAATATGACCCAATTCATATAAACGTTCGGCAAGTTCCCACTGATGATTATCCATTAACTCTTCATTGACTACTACCACAAACGGTTTCTTACATCGTAGCACTTCAAGACACGTTCCAGCGCCAGCATGTCCAATGATCAAATCTGCTGCTGTGATATCTTGCAAAATATCATCTTTATAGCTATAGTAGTCGATATTTATACCACAATGCTTAACTTTCTCGAGTTCTACTTCGCTTTTCCCCATTTGTATGAGTAAGTCAGTAACACCTATTTTATTCAATGATTCCAAACATTTTCGTTCAGTTACCGCACGTATTAGTGCATCGAATTCTGTACTTCCAACTGTAACAAAACAACGCATTTTCAGCGGAAAAAAAATCGGATCGGATAGCTTCAGTTAACGCAGACCTAATGCTTTACTAAACCCATATAATAATAAGCACTTCGTCGAAGCCAACTATCACGTTTTTCTTGTTTTAAACGCTCCCGAATAATAGCCAAACGAAATTGTATCGCTTCTTCTTCAAATGATTCTTTAATTTCTGCTAGCTTTTCTGCTTCCGTTGCTTCGGAAAACACGCGATCAGTAGGATCCTTGCAAACTTCACAACGTGCCGATATCCGACGAACAGCCGAATCTACGTCTCCCCACGTTTTTACGAAATCATGAGGATTGGTCATCAAAAGTGCTGCTATGCCGGTTAATTTGTCGGGAAGGACTTTCTGAAATTCAACCCACCTATTAAGTAATTTAAAAAAAGTACCAAACATGAAAAGTGCATGATTAATAATGCAACTATCCAATTCCATAAGCTCTTTATTTTCCGCTGAAAAAGGTATGATGGAACTTGATTAAATAATTGGCAACAAAGATTATGCTAAATTTAAGTTTTGAAAAAGAAAATAGATTGTATAAGGTACAGAATAATCGTATTTTTCATGTTTCACAATGTGAACTATGCATTTTATTTTTGAATAAGTGAACGGAAGTAAGAAAAAGAACAGGAATAAGGAAATGATTTAAAGATAATTTCAAGCATGGATTGGATTGGTAAATTAAAGGAGGAAAAATTTCCATCAAACTCACTAGCCAATTAAACAATAAAATGCTCGAATAAAAACAATCGAAAGCAACACCTGTCGACACCCATTTCTTAACCAATAAGAATGCAAGGAATAGTGCTTCACGAATTTGCATATTCCTGTGAAGAAGTGGGAAATTCAAATTTGTTAATTTTTTTGAAAATTGATTTCTTCAATTCGAATCAAAATTAGGTATGAGATACGATGTAACTATGGAATATCTTTGCTAATCTTTATTAAATATATCTATTCTGTACTACAACTATATATTCAATATTGGTGGACCAAAGTACTCGAATTTTTATGCATTATGAATTCACTTTTTGGCACTTAACAGAGGAATAGATAGCGATGTGTCGAACTTACAAGTATAAGTGCCATATTATGTGATCTATGTGACATTTGTAAATTTAAACGCCCTATGACTCAAAAATGCTGGTTAAGACGTAAAATAATCTTGCTAGGTACATTTTTGGACATAGGCATTACTTTTTTCTTCAAGGTAGAAAATAACCCTCAAGTATACGATTTTAGCTAATTATGAAATTTCTGAAGATTTTATTGAACGTCTTTCAAAAAGATAAAGAAAATAGAATGCATAAGAAACTAATTATCATTACAAATCAATTTCAGTCCTTAAACAAAATCACATTATGTATCAAATGATAACATTATTGGATCATTTTTGCTAGAAACAATTATTTAAAAAACATTTTAAAAAAGCTTTAAAAAAATTGCATTAAAAAAAGAAATACAAATAATATACAAAAGTACACGTTTTTTTGAATACGTGAACTCATGTTATGGAATCAGATTAAAGTGGCTACATCACTTATCCTGGCTCTTCAGAATAACAGGTCTTTTGTACATCATTTTCCGGAAGATGTTACATTTCTTTCCATGTATTATCTCATATCGAAGGTGTAAGATACGACATTGGATGGATTTGATTTTTCTTTTGATCAACTTTGTTTTATATCATTTGCTGATGAATAGAATATTTTTTATTTGATAATAACATTATTGTGGCGTTCCTGGTTAACAATGATTGATAATAACTCATATCATATTAAATATGAAACTTCTATTCGATGTATTATTAAAACTGTCATGAAGTTCTTTCTGTCCAAGAGAGCTTACAGCATAAAAATGCTTCGAAAGATCAGAATTAAGGTCTTTCAACATTAAAAAGGCGTAAAATTTCTGCATCCTTCCATGCAAGTTTTGTATGGCCTCAGGACATCAAGAACTTTGTAATTCTCGGAGATTAAGGAATTTTAGTAAAATCCTTCATGATACTAGTAATCGGTAATGAATGACTGACAGCTCACCTACGGCAAGTAAATATCGCAGTAAATGAATTTGAATTTTTATTTCGAATTAAAATCAACTGAAAGATATGCTATTCTCTACTGTTGCTCAAGCTTATTCGACAACATAACCGTATCACATATAATGAAATAATTTCGTTAATTAAGATTGCCGGCACTCGTACAACAATAGAATTAAATTTGAACAAGCATTTTTGAATTTCAAAAAGAAATCGAATGATGCAATAATTAAAGCAGGCAATATACGCTAAAAAACAAGTGTCACAGAAATGTCTTCCTCATTCTACTGATGCATTTTTGATTTCATAGGAAATTATTGTTCAATTGTTGAACAAACTGTTTCAGAAAGCAATCTTTCAGCTTTTACATATTGTTTTCCTTATCTCTGATTTTATCTTTCCTTCATTTCTCTTGAAAAACTCTAATTTTCATAAGTTGTTATGACATGATCATCAATATTTATTGAATGCAATATTTAAATTCACTTTATCAGATTAAGAGTATTTATCAAGAATATTTACTCGTTACTGAAGGCAATCTTCCATCTATCATTGTGCTGCAATTCCTTGGTGTTATTGCGAAAACCTGATAACATCATGAGGCAGAGTTTCTGACAAAAAAAAAATCAAAAAACTTAGTTTGAGAAAGATTTATCAAATTAAATATTTTGAAGTAGGTAGTCATACAACATAAATAATGCTAAAGGGTTAATTCATTACAATTCAAATGGACATTGTTTTATTTGTGTGTCGCTATTAATCAACTGTTATCTTTCTTTCTATCGATTTTTCTTATCAGTTAAACAGTAACAGAGCTGAGCTTCTGTAAATAAATACTGTCATAGCAAGGGGTCTAACCTAAACTTTTTTATTCTGCTCTTCCACCTGCATAATAGACATGAAAGCGAGATATAATAACTTTGTCATATATGAAGTCAGTTGTATTAAAATTCTAAAACGTTCTTTATCTTGAAACAAAGCACATTTTTATTCTAAAAGAATTATATTGCGACTTCTAGCGACGATGCGTTCTTGTGTTCAGTATTCAGCATCTGATGACACTTATATTTTACCAATTGTCCAAGCCAAAGTTTGGATTACAATGAGTTTGGAATATAGTACCTTAAATCGCATTAACTCATTTAGTTAGCATTAAGAGAAATTGTAATTTAAAACGAATTTGAATAATTAGCAATATGCAATCCAGCGACTATTTGAATATAGGTGAAATATTCTTCCGCATTTAGGTAGCCATGGCTAGAAGTCTGATTCTCACTAATTTATCGATCTCAGTTTTAAAACATACGGAAGTGCAACGAATTTACTATCAAGTATTATTATACAGGAAGAATAGCTCATAAATTCGAGAAAAATCGAGATTTAATACATGAAAGCTTCTTCAGTGTTCTATTAAACATTGAAAAAAGTGATGGAACTCTCAATAATGATCATTAACGATTAAAATTACGCTTTTTTATGCCAACGGTGAAATCGAATACAGCTTCAGCACGTTGTTCAAACGATAAACGTCCTTTTGCTTTATTTTTCGCAGAATCAAACGGAAAAGAACAGATCGAGAGGGATGTACAATGTTGTTAATACTAATAAAGAAAAAGCGTCGGTTATCCAATTATTTATTTTCTCAAATTATAGTAAATCAACTATTTCCTTTGTTTTTATGCATTTTTCCTATAAATATTTTGTTCTGAAATCAATTTTTTTTCGAAATCTCTGCAACTCAAAATTTAGAAATCAATGTTTTTAATTTGAGGGATTTAAATTTCAAAATTGTGTACGTTTTTCCTGTGACTCATAAGTCTATTATTAATATTATTATCAGTGAAGTTCGATTGTTAATCAATTGCAGGGAAATTCGAAACCATTGATAATGGCAACTCGAATATTCCAAAGAAAAATACAACATCAAGGTAAACATAACTGTAATAGTCTTACTTTACGCTTTTAATTGGTAATAGTATAATAATGGTATTATATGCACAATCATTATCTATCGCTATTGCCTTTGCTAAATATGTCATAGGAATTTCCCCAATATGTATTATTAAAGTTCTTACATACGCATTATCATGACACCGGTAGCATTAATTCGATAGCATTAAAGGTATCGTCCCATATAACTGAGATAATTTAACCTTGAGAATTATTACACACAAGAATATAACTTCTGAAGACTAAACTATGCATTTTCCAGATAAACAAGGGCCATACAACTGACCATATTAAGGAAATATTCTCATTTACTTCACTAGCAACATAAATATACGTTAAGGATTTTTTCGTACTTCTACAATGTCCACATTTGACGAATGGATGTTACAAAGCCCAATAAATTACGGAGAATACAACAGCATAATTAAGCATGCGTTTATTAAATTATGGAAAGCAAAAGAAAAACGAATAATGGAATAGATAAACAAAAGAGATAGGAACAATGGACCAGATAAAAAGAATTAGATCGATGATAATAAAATCAATTTCTGCAATAACTTATTCAATTCATGCAACAACATTTTTCCAACAATACCAACATTAACCGTGAACATCACTGAAAAGTTGAAAGCAATGTTGGTCTAAAAAGCTCGTTACTTAGCAACCTCAAAAATTGATTAAGACGTGAAATAAATAAGATTTATGGAGCACATCGACCAACGAAACGTGGGTAAAGACACACATCTCGAATGTGATACGTGTTCGTTAGCCAACAAATGAAACGTTCTAAGCCGAGTCCATAGCCACCATGTGGACAAGTCCCATATAAACGCTGATCCAAATACCAATAGTATGGTTTTGGGTCAATTTTCACACTTTCAAAAGCTTTTGAAAGTTCATCGAACTAAAACATATATAAAAAATTTTAAGAAAAAAGTAAAGAGGCAATTGCTGATAATACTTTTATTATGGATATAGATATTCTGTGGACATACCTTCCAGATTCTCATACTGCCACCAACAATTTCACCAACGCCAGGCATAAGAAGATCAACAGACTCCGTTAATCTATTGTCTTGTGCATCCCGCTGCATATAAAATGCCTTAATTACGCTCGGGAAACGGTTGAGTAGGATTGGCTATAACAATTTAAAAATAAAGGTGAAAAGTAAAATAGAGGGGGAAAGGAAAAATTATTCAAAATTTCAAATTCTTTTTAAAATACATCTTTCATATAATGTTTTCGCTGTAGCCGACAAAAATGAGTAGCTGATTTTTCATTAAAATTCGACATCGAGATCAATCTTTTAAAACCACTTATAAATTCAAATTCTGAACTTAGTATTCAATGTAATGCGCTCGAAAATAACCTCACAAATGTTTACCTTGTTGATAGTATCAGTCATGAAACGTTCCGCAGCCTCAGCGATATCATCACCGTCACTAAAACTATTACCAAATTCATTCTGAATATTATGTTCTTGTAACCATTTAATAGCATCTTTGTACTCCATTCTTAAGAATGGCCGTTTAGGCGGTTCGAATTTCTGAAAAAAAAAAGATAAAAGGCAACAATAACTTATTAAAAGAAAGTATCAACAAAGTATTAATGAATGATGATTTTTGCTGTGTACTTATAAAGGTCCATCTTAAACATTAGGTTTTGTTACTATAATAGCTATTGATTTCGGCAGAAAAAACAATAAAATTCTGACTCTTATGTATACAAACAAAAGCCGCGTGATGTAACTTGAATTGAAAATTTAAATTTAAAAGCTAGAAAATCGAAAATATTGATTATAATCCAAAAAAAATTAATAGATGAAAAAAAACGAACCGGATTAATATGTTCCAATAATTTTCTTGCTTCTTCATCAGCCAAAATTCGATCGACTGTATCGCAAACCAGTTCTTCAATTTTTGTCATTAAATCATCCAGCGTTATGAAAGGGCATTCCGCTTCAACGTGTGCATACTCCGCCAAATGTCGACGAGTACGAGACTTTTCTGCTCTTGAAAAAGCATTTGTTATAATAAGAATGCTAAATATTATCCATATATCCAATTATTTAGAAAATATGCTTAGTTTTTCAACCCTCATTTATCAATCAAAAGCATATACTAACTGGAACATTATTACGCATTAAAATATGTACTCGTCATAATTATATATCATCTAAAATTCATGGACGAAAAATGAGTATGATTTATACAGACCTATAAGACTGGGCAATGCAGAAGACATCACCAAAGGTGGGGATGCAAGTTTCGAGGTAAAGCTGCGACGATTGCGTAAGATAAGACGGTTCACCAAAATAATTAAGTCCGAATAATGTTGATCCACCTTCCACCTGAAAAAATTTTCAGTCATTTTATCAAGGTAGACATTACCAGAAAAAAGAAAAATTTTTGGTAGGCATAACTGCCAAACACAAAACCTGCGTTTGAACTAAAGTCGGTGGAGCAACTTCGACGTAACCGGCATTATAGAAATGTTCTCGCATTGCTCGAGTTGCAGCTGCTCTTAAACGTAGCAAAGCAGCAGCATTTTCACCTCGAATGACTAAATGTCTATTGTCCAACATTTTGTCGACACCTGCTTCTTCGTTCAGTACATTATCGATACCTACAATGACTGATCGAGTTTGGGTTTTCTTTACTATTTTTATTATCTGATTACCAATATGTAAGAAAAGTTCACTAACAATATATGATATAATATACCAGACCATAGAAAGGTAGCATGATTCATGTATTCGAACAGGCCTAAGAATGAAAGAATACCAGTCAAATCTCCCCCTAAAATCTTTTCTAAGTATTTTTAGATATTCACCGATATTCCTGTTTCATTCTTGCAAAGTTCAATAATGGTTTGAAAAAATAATCGTTTGAAAAACTCAAAGTGTAAGCACACGTGTACTATAATCACATTATTTTATACTCTAGATTCAATAAGACCAAACAAATACGTGGGATAAAATAAAACGAATGAAATAATACCTCCAGGAGGTGCATTTCCTATTATTTTCCAGAAATCGGCAACTAGCTCGTGCCCATTCGGTGCTTCCTTACCTTCCGGAACTTCTTTTAGTACACCATAAACTTCAACCGTGCTTTCGGTATTCACAGTGAGAGCGTCATAAGTTTGGCACTAGGAAAACTCGATTTGATAAAGTCATATTACTTTGTGGAAAAAATAGTACTACTCATATAATCACCAGCTTATTTCCATCCCTTTTTAACTATTAATATCTGCCTATCGAACTTGAAAACTTAGACATGAAAGTCTAATTGTGTTTTTCACGGCAATAAAAAATAGCTTACCAGTTTATCCGTAAGTACTGCTTGAAGAAAACCAGTTCCATCTCGAAGAACAAAAAACATCAATGATTTTCCTAAAAATAAGCAAAACATACAACGCCTGGATTAAAAAGAGAAGTATAATTTTAGAGAAAAAGAAACCAAAAAACATCCCGAACAATTAAATTTCTCAAAAATCGATTGCCTATGGAGCAAAATTACAATCACTTTAAAAGAAGGGAAGCAAAAATCTGAATTCTGTGGAATAATCAGCTGTGATAATTCTAAAATGTTAATTTTGGATAAATTCGTAATACCTTGTCGACGCATTCGATGAATCCATCCTTTGACACAAACGCGTTCGCCGCGATGTTTAACAAGATCACGAATTTTTAAACCTGTGAGACAGGGCAGACTTGTGTCTAGTTCTATTTGCACCTTTTTCGCTTCTTCAAGAATTGTTGTTGTTCCCTCCTCTACTGCATTCTTCTTAAAAATCAAAAGATGTAAGAACAATGCTAATACAATACTGCTCCTTACTAAATGTTTCTTTATGTTCATTGTGAAGTTATCTGTCTTTCAATTTATTTTTCATGAATTAATTGAAGTAATAGTGCACATACTATAGAAGTCCCGATATTCCTTCTAAGAACTAAGTTACTGAACTTACTCCTCAGGAAACTAATTTCACCTTTGCAGCAACTTTTTCGTTCTTTAACATTTCTTGCTCGTAACGTTTCTGATTTTTCTTCAGCGACGTCTTTGAAGCAGCTCCCCATATTTGCTTCCCATCTTTCGTTGTTCTAACTAAGAAGTCACCTTTCGGAGATTTGGTCATTATCATCGCTTGGAAAAGCGTCCTGCAATTCCGTATTTCATATTTTTTCAAAATTTTCTAACATCGGAATATTAATTGAAAGGGAAAAATTCTATACGATTGTGCGATTCAGCAGACCTTTTCTTTTTAGCTTTAAGCTCTTTGCTTTAAGTTTTCAATCCAGAAATATGTGAGTGAAAATACAAAAATCACCTTAAGGGTTTCAGTTCACTGCCATCATTACTATCATCCCCCGTTTCCGGGCAAATGTAAACGGTCATCACGCCTGTTAACCGCCTGAAAATAACATTCTTAAATAAGGAATTATTTAAATATAACAGCATCCATTCTACTGCCCAATGGTTCGAAAAAGAATGAAACCATCTGTACCGTTCACTATCATTTCGCATTTCAATAAGCTGTCCTCGCAAATTATACTCGGATCGCTCTCTCTCCCTCTCTCTTTTCCTCTTTCTTTCCCTTTCTCCCCGAGAACCTTACGTTACCAGCAGTGAGGACGACTTATTTTGCATCGACCACTGTACATACACACATACATATACATATGTAAATGTATGCGTACGATCTTTCGCACTCTTCAACAGCTAGACGTACCTACCACAAACATACGCGTACTATCTACCGCACAACAACGTCAACATGCAGAACAAAATAAACACTTATCCTACAAATAACTTTTATAAACCAAGTCAAAGTATCTCAATGCTATCAAAAATGACTTCTAATGGTAACAAACCAGGCGGCATGATATTCAGGTTGTAATCTCTTCATATAACATTACTATCTCGAAATAAAGTATACAGAGGAAGAGTATAACCATTTTGTTCAAGAAAAAAAAGTTGAGCGTAAGTATAAAGAGCGGAAGAAAATTGTGAATCTAGGTCATCTTGCATGCGAAAATTTGCTCAAACCAACGAATACTTGCCCTTCCGGTACTTTTCATTTTCTGACCCAATTTTTTCCTCCATAATGATATATCATCAAATTCCTTCTATCATATCATCCAACCAAAAATTTCATCGGAAAAAAATGACTGACTAAATTGATCTTTCCCCTTTCTCTGTCACAGCACTTTGCTTCTAGTTATATTTGAGTAGACGTGACGAGCGGAGGGTGATAACATCAACTGTAAACAATGTTATCAATTCATTTGTGAAATATATGAAATGACATTGCAGTCATTTATATCGTCTCTCAACTTTCCTTCAAGCATTACTGAAAGGAAATTTAAGTTTAATAGCGTTAATTAAATTTTGTAAAATAGTACGAAATTAATAGTATTTATTTCATTGATACGATATGTTTTATTTGTGTTGAAAACGATTGTCTAGTTCACGTTATCTCACTATATTTGAATTTAAAGTAAAAAATCTTATTGTGTATGTTTAAATACTCAAATCCTGAAATCTCTTTCCGCTTTAAGCATGATAACAATATCCGATACTACTTCGTCCTATAAAACTATCGGGAGTTTTGCATTGGATTATAACTCATTCCCGAAATCAATGCTTAAATAGGTAATGCTGATTATGTTATCAAAAATTAAACATAATTACACATTAATCCGTGTATAATTTGCACATTAATTTCAGACAATCGGCGTTTGTGATATATTACATAATATCTAGTAACTTATTTTTGGTTATCAATATTTTGATGATTTAATTATTAATATTTTGATATCGTAAAATTATGGCACCTTTCCTTAATGTATTCATTTGATAGATTCATTCTATTTGTTTGTATGCATGAATATAATACGATGGATTCTTGTATTTAACTAATAGCTTGACTGTGAATTTTGGAATTAAGGAAAAGAAAATGCATTGATATTTTTATTAAAATGATAAGAGAAAAAGCTAGATTTGCAGCACGTGTTAATGTTTGTTTAGGATTATGAAACTATTGTTAACATTTGTGTTACACTAATTTATATTTTTTTTCCTGAAAATTATTTATCATACTTTTTTCTCTTTTCTTCACAAACTGTCAGGCCATTTCATCGTCACATTTTGCGTCATCTCTCTTCCTGATTTTCCACTGAAATGAATTACTTGAATTCGATATTTGCGAGTGCTAGAAAAATTTATTAAAGTCAATTGTATAGAGAAATTAATTCGTATCGAATTTAAGCATTTACAATAATTTCAGCGCATGAATTAAGTGAATTAAAGCTTATGCTTTGTGTTCATTTCATTATTCTTATTTTATTACGTTAATTTTGAACAGGGAAAAGTTAATTTAATATAAATGCTTATAAGGATTACCTAAATATGTCGATATCTTTTTTAGGATTTAAAAAAACATAAATTAAAATAGAACATGCAAAAATGACGAAGAAAAGGAGCGACGAATTGAGGAAAGAAAGAGGGAGAGAGAGAGAGAGAGATAGAAAAGGGAAGGGAAGGATAAATGATAATTACCACTTCCTGAAGCTGATGAAACGATTTTGACTACTGATATAGAAGAGTTGCAAGGGAGCGGTGCAGTTAAACACTCATTAATTAGACTTTTTCTAGCTGGAGAAGAGACGAGTGGCTCAGAGCTGTTCTATTCTTTTTTCCTTTTCTTTTCCCTCTTCCTTTGCGGTTACTATCACTTTTTCTTACTTTCTATAGAAGCATTTTTTTCCATAATTTTTTACTTTCATTTTTGTAATATACGTTATCATGTAACCCTAAAGCTTTATCCCAGTCAGTTGCTTCCAATCAGCAATATGTGCCCAAATTGATTTCATTTTTATCAATCGATCATAACTTACAGTAGCTGATGAATTTTTCTTACTTGTTCATTTTAAAATAATTGCAAAACTAAAGCAATCCATATTGTTTCTAATAAGCATTATAAAAAACAAATAATGGTATCGAAAATTTTCAGAGAACTATAGAATATTATCATTATTTTTTCAAATAACGATATAGATATGTTGATGGATTTTCTTTTTTCAATTTCAAATAATTTACACTTTAAATTAATTTCTAAAAAGTATCAAAGGAGAAGAAGAAGTAATGTGACACACTCATTCTTTCTAATAGCAAAATTTATTAGTTACAAGTATTTTCTCTTTTTTTAAATCAATATCTAAGCGAAATGATCGTTGAATCCATGCATTTCTGTATTGAATGACTTCATCAGCGATTCCTTTTATCAGATTGTACTGATGAAAAGGCTTTTTTTTAACTTGAGAAATAACTCGAGAAACATTAGCTCATTTCAGCATTTGATTAATTCGTAGGATTATTCGCTATCAGCCAATAATTCCACCTTAAAGTTTTTTCGAAAAGCATTCTTAAAGTGCAATAAGTTGACAAGGGCTCACCCTGTTGCTGCAGTTGTACATTAAGTGTGTGTGTGTAATATATGTATATGCTAACTGAAACATTATAATCTGTGACCTTTTCCGATTCCATCTTCGCCTGATTGCACTCATTTCCCACTGAAAATCATTTTCTGATTTAACTTATCTTAAAATAACCATTACAACATTGTGTGTTCGCTTTGTCACTGATAAGTTAAAATTAGTTATGAATGTGAAAAATTATTGCTAGAATTGCAAAACTTCCTTGATTTGAGTTTTTTTCTACTAATGATTTCTATTAGTGATTTTTTAAACTAATGATCAATAATAGATAAATTTATTTTGCGATAATTAATGGAGAGTTTTTCTACAATTTTCAATTCTTCTTTCTTGTCGATTTTTTGATCTGGTAATCACATCCTTTTCTTTCCTAGTGAAATTAATTCCGCACTTCAAAAACCGGTTTCCGATTTTCATATGAGAATATCATTTATTGAATAGAGCAAGAGCAGTGAAACTATGAATTCTTTAAAGACGAATAACTTTGGTTCATACATTTTGTCGAACCCAAAATGGATTTAACCCGTATATTTTACATATGGCACTGATTGGATTGATAATTTTTTTTCCGGTCATCTGTAATCGAATCTCAAGTAGTGACCTGCTTCATGAATATTAAATTGTTTTCGTATAAAAATAAAAGGTTCTTTCTCATATTATTTTACATTATTTTGTTAAAATTTACTAATAAAAGGAAGAGTATAACTCAAGTATTTAATTAAATTTCACCAAGTTTCTCATATTTTCATAAATTATTGCTCGCGTAGAACACAGCAATAATAATTGTTTCAAAGAAATAGTTGTTGTCAGCAGCATCCGATATAGTTCAAATGAAAATATCCTTACTAAATTGAATATTTCGATTATCCGAACTAATTCATTTCCAGTTTTCATTACAAACAATATCCAGTTCAATCTAATGTTATATTTCGATTTAAATATTAAATTAATAAGAATTCTGTAATAAAATTTCAATCTTTCCATCTTTTTTTTGATGCAGAGATAATGTTCATTTCTATGAAATAATTAATTGAATTTCATTAAATTCTAATATTTATCAATTTTTATTTATACACTTACTGTTATTATTACTATTATTATAGTTATTAGTTATTGTTATTGTTATTATTATTATGATTATTACAATCATTGAGTTTCAGGTCTATAATCAGTATACATTCCATTTTATAACATATTTTTTAAAGTATACTTGATTTTTAAACCCATTTTTTATTTCTTGATAAACTTCACATACTTCGATATTCATTTCCATTTTATAGCAAATATTAGCTGCTTGTATTATATGATTTTTAGATCGATGTCAAGTGGATGAAATGTTTTACAATACGGAAATGAACACCATTTACGGTGATAAATTGGATAATTCATTCAGTGATGGATTATCTTCACAATCTCACGACATCCATTTAATGAAACCCATCGATGGTTTATTCAAAGGACATCTTCAAAGCAATCAGGTTTTATACTGTTTTCATGAAACAATTATATTGCATATGCTAATTCTTCTTGTTTTATCATCGTTTCAGAAAAACGAAGAAAAGTATTCGATCAACCACATACTTCTTATAATTTCAAAATAATGAAAAGCTTAGTTTAACTGGAAATGAGAAAAACAAGACAAAGAATTTCGCTTCAACATTGAATTTCAGTTTACAGCATATTTATCAGTTTAGTATTGATAAATAATCTTAAAAATTATATATCCTTTGCATAATGCTTGGAACTTTATTCCATCACTTTCTCGTAATATTGCATTGTCTGTGTTTAAATTAGTGTAACAATATTGCAAGAATTTTTAAAACTTTACCTTCTTCAAGTACTGTACTCTAATAACAACTATTAATGCAAAATTATTTTTGAGTTACCAATGGAAATGGTGAAAGTGTCATTTTCATGCTTGATTGAAATTGCGTATACACTCAAGCAGTAATTTTTCTATGAGGAATAATTTACATAGTTGTTTATATACAAGTAAAGCTATTAGAGTATATATTACAGTATTGGAATATGTTTGAATAAAATGTTGCTGGATTTATAAAATTAATCTGTGCATCACTATTTTCCACTAAAATACAACATAAATTATTATCGATACTAAAACTAACAAATAATAATGTATAGAAATGTTGCTCAATCTTAAGCATTACTATACTTTAGGTTCATTTATTATATGCCAACCATTACTCTATTTTGTAAAATAAAAAATCTCGAAATATTGAAATGAGAATATTTTGACAATTTGAATAGAAAACTGATTTGTCAGTTTCTTTTTAGTTACAGAGATTTGTAAATCCTGCTAACTTGTTTATTAACATTTGCATGATTAATTATCACTTCAGCTGTCACTTAACTTTCAAATGACTTTTTTCCACTAACAATTCTTGATAAAAGAAATAGCAATTCTTAGATATATAGTTTAATTTTTAAATCGTACCAGACAATGCTGATTCAGCTTTTAATTGGATATTATCCATAATAAGCTTTGATATCAGAATGTAGTAATCAAGTGAATATAAAATGTAATATGAAGATACTTAGAAGTTTTTTTAAAAAAGAAACTTTTTTCTTCACTGTTTTATTTAACATATTCCGGTACAGGAATTGTATTACATGTTCCATATTCTCGCCTCATAATGCACAAATCTCTCAGCTTCTTATCTTCGTGATTCCATAAAGAAGACAAATTAAATTTAGAAAACTGATTGGTCGAATAATTGTTAAAATTACTTCATTTTATCACTCTCTTTGATCTTTGATTTTTCTCTCATCGCAACTCAAATCAACATTTTTCTGGAAAACATCGAAAGTCATCGATTGACTTTCTCCACAATTATTATCGTATTTAAAATACTTCATTGTTTTTATAACCTCCAATTTCTGGTATCAGTGCACACATTAGTCGATGTCTTATTGTAGTCATTATCTTCAGATAACCTTTTACTTATTCGCCTCTTTAGCCTGAGCGGTATCTTAGGTTTTCCAAATAATGGGAATTACAAATACGCTATTGTAGTTTTGTTATGATCTGCAAAATGAAATCCCCGAATATAAGCATGGTATAAATAATTTCAATTCCAATAAAGTTCAAAATCTTTCAGATTCGAAGTATAAGCTTAGAAATATTAATTCAAAAGACTGAAATCTTTTTTTCTTTAAACAAGTAATTTAACTTCGATGGAAGTTGATAAAATGGCATACATTAAAATTGATACAAACAAGTTTGATTATTTATTATTAAGCTTCACATTTTACATTCAATGCAATTTCATTTCATTTGAACAATTTCTTAAATTCTTCAATAAGTTATCCATGTTCATTATTTGAATGTTTTTACCCGAACATTTGACATTTCGTTTAATGTGTACATGGAATAAGCATAAAATTTTATTTTTTTCTCTGTCAAAGAGCTTAGAGCAGAATTATTTACTTTGAATAAAGTTATTTGTTAGTTAGAATTATTATCTTCAGAATTAGCCTTTTCTTCTTTTTCATTTCATTACTTGAAATATTTAACATTAAATTCATTTATTCCATCAATGATTCCAGTTGTATCTTTCATTTGAGTAAATAATGTAAGATAAATATATGGGATGAGTGAATATCAAATCGATTTTTCGAAATCAGTGAAATATGGTAGCCAATATTGCCGCCGTTTGATAACTATCGTTGTTTGTGACGTGGCACTTTAGCTTAGAGGGAGAATTTTTTTTTGCGTTAGCAAACTTTTAGCATTCAACTCTCAATCATTTTGTATTATCGAAAGATTGCTACATCTCTATCTCATTCCATTCTCTTACATTTACCTTGTATTTCTTCCTCTCTTCATGTTCCTTCTCTCGTTCTTCCTTTCCACTATGTTCCGCTATTTCATTAGCTTTTTTTTCAAATTTTTTCCAAATCGTGGGAATAGAAGATAAAGCTGGTCCTATTTGCATGATCTTTTGCTTGTATTAATCTGTTTAGGATTATATTTTCAATTTCATTCGTGTACGTGTATGATTCGTAGTGCCAAATGATGGAACTTTCCTCATCCATGCTTTTATTCATGCACTTATCCATCCATCTTTATGCAGTGAATGGGGACTCGCGGAATGCTTCCCGAGAGTTTTCTTCACTTCTAATATAAAGATAGACTTTAGCCCTCACGTCCTCTTTTATCTTACACTTCTCGTTTTTTATTTCAAAGCAAAGAAAAAAACTGCTTCCTCTACTTTGCTGGTCTATTTTCTCCCTCCCTCTTTCTTTCTCTCTCACATCTCGGTAATTCACCCTCTTTCTCCCTCATCCATCTTCATTTATCCTAGTAAGGCTGTGAATTGAAAGCAACGACGAAATGAAAAGCTCTGCAAGATTTCTTTCCTGAGGTTATTTAGCATTGGGAATGAATACGATAGCCTTACTAAAAATAGACTTTCTCTTTCATTTCTCCTCATTCATCTAAACCTTTCTCCCTCTTACTCCCTCTCTCTCTCCTTTTAGTTTAATCTCCCCCTTAGAGAGAAATTCTTTTTCGTGTGCCGTCACTGAGTTCATCGCCATGTTTTGTAAACATTTCGTTTTTTTTCTGCACTTGCAGCAGTGAAGGACATTATCTCTCTATCCATTTTTCTATCCCATTTTTGCAAAAATTGCTTTTCAAACTTTTCATACCCTTCTCTCTCCATCTCTATCCATATCCTTATCTGTATCTTTTTCTCTATAGTCTCTATCTCTCATTATTCCTCTCTGTTCGCAGCATTTCTCTCCATCTTTTATCTAATTTTACGAATAATAATATCGGATATGTTTATCATTCAACAATCACCTGAATTCAAACTTAAACATATTTGAACATTGCTATTTTCGCTGTTCGATTGATAAGAAAGACTTGTGCATTTTTTTCCCCTCTGTCCTTTGATAGTAAGAAATTCCAATTTTAGTTTAAATTTCAAATCATTCTTATCCTGTCTTTGTAATTTAAGTTGTCTTAAAATTATTGTAAAATATTGAAATAAATAAAACTTCTCATTAAACTGTTGAATTACTGCATCTGTTTACAGAAATGTCTCGATCGGCAGTCTTGGTAACGAATCGCTTAGAAATATAATGAAATTGTAAAGCACTAGAAATAGTTATTTTATTACTGCTTGCAAATGATCAATTGGGAGAAATGATTGATTGACTGATTGATCTCACTCCTTGTACCTTTCTGAGCAGGGATACTTTGTACATCATCTACAACTACTCCTCTACTTTTACATCTATTTCAGTAACCTCTACTTCTGAAACTTTTTTTTGCTCTATCGCCATCACCAAAATAACTACCATTTAAAAAACAAGTTTTTGAGTGACATTTGCTCATATTTCAAATTTTCTATGCTGAAAAATTTTCCATATTTGTCTCTTTTTTAAGCAAAGTAAATTTTTCTAAATTAAGCTGTTTTATAAAATCAGTTGATTAATGCAATTTTCAAAACTGTCATAGAAATGCTCTTCCTTTTTTATTCTTTATAATTAGGGTGATATATTAGCTCTGCAAATGGGTTATTTTTAACGTTTAAATGTTCAGGCCTATAAATATTGGAACTGGAAAGCGTGAAGAAGTGAAATTTCTTTTTAGACAGAAAGTACATATGCCTGCGGAAATATTCATCTTGCGGTTGTTGTAAACAAATTAAAGACACTTCAGGTGTCTTTAATACGATTGTAGTAAAGACATTTGAATGGTTCACAGATCTTATAAACTGGAAAATATCCATCGAATTCATCGAATAACATCGTTGAATGGAGGACTTTTTTCTCCGATTCAAATAGCAACAAAATTGAAATTCTTATCCATCAGAATGTCTCCGTAGATTTCTGTGCTCCGTAGAGCAGAAAGCGATTAGCCGGTAATCAAAATATTGCATCAAGCAAATGTGTTTTCTTTAAGCAAAAAAATCTAAAACAATCGATTGAGAAAACGGCAAAAACATTTGACATTCATCCTTGCACTGATTTGTTAATTAATCATTTATCAGTGTAAAAACGCATTGTTGCTATGAAAGAAGGTGCCGTCATGCATTCTGATCATTACTTTAACTTCACATTATACCTTCTTATCAAAAAATTTTGTTCAATACTAAGCTTCTGAAATTTTATTATTTTTAGATTTCAACTGTGCATGAGTTCCTTATTTTACTATAGCATAATTCTTGTCTATTTATGTATGAATCATTACAAGAATTAGTTTGAATAATGTTAATTTAAATTGCTTAGATGTAAATAAAGTCAAAGACAAGCTAATAAGCAATGAGACAAATATTGCTGGCTCGATCTTTGCTCGTCAACATTAATAAAAATCGTTTACAGCAAAAATGAGCACTTTTATTTTTCCGTTTTTTCTCATTCATTTGACAATTTTTCTGATTCGTTAGTTGCTACTTCGTTTTCTCAATTCATTTGTACTTTTTTCAAAACGACTACAGTCTTTCATTTCTTCCATATTATTTGGTTTTTTTTTTTGCAGAAAAAATCCATTAATTTAAGGATATCAAAGAAAAGAAAAATGAATTGATCCATAATATAGATTAGAAAAGTAAAGATCTATTAAGATGCTATAAGATAAATTTGTGTTAGGTATTATTGTTTAATAAAATGATATTATTTGCTAAATTTATTGATCTTCAAATATTATCTATTAATTCTTCAGGTATCTATTGTGTATTAAACAAAATTAATATTTTATTGCGTTACAAATCATTGCAAAAATACTGAAGATTTCTCTGAAATGAATTCTTATCTTAGTCATGTTAACTTTTTTTGCCCAAATTACTTGATTGTAAATAATTTTTAAGTTGTCATATGGATGGACGATATCATTTACAGATAAATCAAGAAACTTACGACGATATTTATAATTGTGATATCGGATCCACGCGTGGTACTTTCCAAATGTCTTATGGCGAACTTAGAGGAACATTTGCGCCTGGACCCTCAGCTGTTATTTCTGTTAGTTCAATTAATTAATCGTTTTGATCATAATGATAAATTATTCCTTAGAACATTCTTTGTAAAATTCTATAATTGGAATTCTTTGTCAAATCAGAAAAGAACCAAATATATAAAATGTCATAAATTTCATAGGAAAAGTTTACAAGAAAAAGTGAAAAAAATATATGTTATTGAATAAATGAAGGAAAATTTTATTTGGAAACAATAGATAGGGCAGGTAAAGAGCAAACAGGTAATGATTTAAAGTATGAATGAAATGGGTCAGCTGAACAAATATGGAACCAGTAAGGATTGTGATAGTAGTGAACAAGCGTGCAACTTCGTATAGTAATAACATATTTTCTTTTACTGAAAGTTAATTTTAAGCGAAATAAGCTATTATCGTGGGATTTCTTACTTTAGTGATTTCTCATAATTATACAGTTTATGTGATATATATATATATTTAATTTGATAATTTTTGGTAAGCATTGGCTAAGCCTATTTTATATGTTTGAGATATCAGTTTTTTCCTTTCTTAATTTTTCTCCTAAATGGTTTGAATTTTCTCTCTAATAAATAGCAGATAGCTATTAATTGTCAATTTTTTTCAATCGATCAGTGATGATTATTGGATTGTTTGATACACTAAAAAAAATTCCATTTAAAGGAAATTGGTTAAATAGCCGTTGACTAAGCATTTGGCTTTCAAATTGATAATGATAGCAGCTATTTGCGAATAATCTCATGCATCAAGTGACAATCTTTACATCCAGTAGTGATGCAATTATTGAACTAATCATTTCGTCGCTTTAACGTATCATAGCTCTTTCATATAGTTCCAATAAATATTTTGATGATAAACAAGGAGTGAAGCACATTATCATCAATAAGTTCTCCGTTTTATACTTACCCATCGATGTATGTGCGATATGATGAAAATAAATTATGCATTTATTTACGATATTTTCAATCATTTTTCATTTTTCCAGCTATAAACTTCGTATCAATGATTGTTAGAAACAAAAAACTATATATATCTTTTCCATTAAAGTACTGATATTTTTTGAAGAGTTTAAGATGGAAAATAAATGCATCAAAGTTCACATATGTTAAAATAAATTAGCAATGTTAAAATTATTATAAAAATCTGTCTGTTATGAGTTATTTATGCGCCTGAAGCTGCACAGTGTGCTAGTGGTTACATTTGCTGAGATGATGACTGATAAGAATGAATGACGATGGGAAAGTTTTCTAACAGAGATTTTATATGGAATGGAGAAATTTGAGATGATAGTTTTTTATCAAATTTTGCGATAAAAAAATTTGTTTTTTTAGAGAAAAAAAATATCTTGTACAGAATTTTGAAAAAACACTTCAAAGTACATTCTAGTGTTTGTTATTTTCATGGTAATACCTTTTAGGAAAAATAGAAATCATACCGCCTGGCTTATGAAGAAATAAAACCAGTTTATGAAGTTTAATTTTCCGTAATTATTTGAGGAAAACATTGATTTTTTGTAGCAAAGATTCTTTTGGATTTTTTTTCTTAGTAAAAAAGCTCAGAGTGTGAAAAAAAAGGAAAAAAATGAAATTAAGAAAGATTCAATTCGTAAAAATCTTTTCATAATATATTCATTTTATAATTTGAAAGAATGATGCAACCAAATTAATATCGTAGGGACTCGCAGATAATGTCAAGTAATTTCTTTTATAAGTTTTTCATATAATTTCGAGATGATCAAATATTCAAAATTTAGTTGATTTTATTTTTTGAAAAAGTTTTTTATTTCGCTTCAGGATATGGTAAAGCAAAATGGAGAGATATTGGGACCGTTGGAGATTGATGTCTCAGAAATGACTGCTGCTACGTACGGTTATGACCCGAAAAAATTGCAACGAGAAAGTGCTGAATCATTACGTCATAGGTGCCATTTGTTTAGTTTTTACATGGAAAAAATTGTTAATTGATTCTTAAAAAAGTCATTCGAGTTATTGCATACTTTCTACAAGTAAGTTTAGATGTAATAATTGATTAAATGTAATTCATCAAATAACCGAAATTTTTATTTATCATTTTTCTCTTATAAATTGAATTGTAATCTTAATTGCTTGCTCTGACCATTTTTTAAAACACATGATAGATTCAAGGTGGAAAATATATGAAGTGATGTAAATATATTTACTAACAATTGGTTCAGTCGGTTCTAGATTTCAGAAGTATTCATTGAAATTCTCTGGAAATCTTCAAAAAAAAAGAAAAAAGCTAATTAAATACATACTAGAATGGCGTTAAGTGACGGAGCGGTAACAACAATGTGTATTTCTTCGGAGGCAACACTGAGGTCAACTACAGTGTCAAGAAGTAGTACTAGTGTTACTGATGGTTCCTATAATATTCGTCCAGCTCAGTCAAGCCGTAAAAGTAAAGGAAAACCGGATAATGTGTGTCAATTAATGACTATTGCTGATCAAAAATCATCTATCGGATCTAGAGCGCCGTATCAGTAAGTTAATAATAAACGTTATTCATAGTTGTTATGAATTTAAGTCAGAATGATAGAATTTTTTAAAAATTCAAATATCAATATTAATATTTCAGGAAAAAGAAGCAATATTTATCAAGTGATTCTACTTTAATTTTTTTATTTTTTTCATTCTTTAGCTTATTTGATATCTTGAAATAACAGGTTTATGAAAATAATCCATCAATTCTACTATTTAGAAATTGTAGAATTGACCATCATTCATTGCTTTAGCATTCATAGCAAAATTATTATCGTATATTCGACTGTTATCCCAACAATATATTAGTTTACCAGCGGACCGAGGTAGCATGTAATTTTTTATAGTAACAGATATGATACCGAAAGACCATTAAAAGTGGATTATGTAAGTTCAAATTACTTGAAAACAATTTACAAAATTTCAGGACAAAAAGTGAAAAAACACGACCTAAAGGCCGTTCGGTCAGCGTAACGACATTTGGAAATGTGCAAGATTTCAATGGTGGCAGTTTTGGTAGTACAATAGCAGCTGCAACGATGTCTCTGAAACAGTTCGCATCCCAACTTCGATCACCACGATTTTTTGAACCTGTCGCAAATTTGAAATGTTTTGTGCCATATACGCCACCACCCATGTTAAGCCCGATAAGGCGAGGCTCTGGACTGTTTTGGAAAATTTCACAAACTCCTCCATCAAAGGTGTTTTTATAAGCATGCACATATCCTCCCGAACATTATCATTTCTTATAACAACAAATCCGTATGTACAGTTTGCATAAAAAGCTTTATCCTGAATAGTTATGTGTTAATGCTAGGTTTCTTCCTCTTCAATCATTGCCAATGTTTTTGGTAGACCTTTAATCTCTTGATCTAGATGTTTTCTTACAGTAAATCTAGTTTGAAAATAATTTTAAATTAATTCTGAAGTTTGAAATATGTAGTCACCTTCTGACGCTATTATTTGCAGATCAGTATATCGCAGTCATCACAAGTAAACAGTTTTGACAGAATGGGAGGTAAGAAATAGAACTGTTTAATTTTCATTGTAAATTGTATAAGAATTTTAAATATTAAATTCATTTGATTTTTATTGCTAAATTGTAATTATGTTTCATACGTCACATATTCGTTTTTACTTTTAATTCTTCCAATCTGCCGTTTTATATCTAATATAATATTTAATATTAGATTGCTAATATTTAAGCATATATTACTGTAAAAAGAGGGAAAGAAAGACTTTAAAACATTTTTTCGTTGTAATTATTATTTCAGTTCAATGCAGTAGGAAGCAGAAATTATTAAATCCAAATAAAACATAAAGCCATCGCCACATTTTTGAACAGAAAATGATTTTATATTTTGAGATACTTCATAATCATAAAACGAACAATAACTAAATAATCATACAAAATATCCTCCATATCACTCTCGATCCTCCTCATTACCATAAACATGATAATAAATTCCGTTCTGATTGCAGCTAGCGAGAATCATCACGAAAGTGAAATAGACGAGGAACCAATTGGAAAACGTTTACGACGATGCGTTACATCGACAGTCCAACTGGTTAAAGAAAGTTCTGCTGACGAGGAGCAACAGGAGATGCGGACACCGACTCGGAAGAATGGATTATGTTATTCATCTCAGTTTTTTGATGTATGTTTATGCTTTTTCCGCAAACAAATTTATAAAAATGTTATGGAAAATGAACATAATTTAGTCTAATAACAAATATTTGTTTTTGTCTGTAAAGGCGGCTTGAAAAATGAAATGACAAAAGATCATGGTGATTGTTTCGACTTGCTAAAGCAGCATTAGTCTAGCTCTTATATTAATCGTTGTAATGAATTCATTTTACTTATTTTATTTCCATTTTACAGACCTATTTTTAGGCTTTTATTTTATTCCTTTCTTTTTTATTATTTATGGATATAGTTTTTTGCGAAAGATCATTTGAATTTTAACAGATTTATTTATAGACTAGATTACTACACTTGGAAGCCTTACGAAAAGAATCGGACATTTCCTGGAATAGTTCTAGCTCATCCAGTATACCTCATACTACAGCAAATTTACCCTCTCCTAGGTGATTTAATTTTTCAAAATTTATTAGAGAATTCATCTAATTTTCGACTTGTTCAAAGTATTGCCAATCAACAAGTAAACGTTATAGTTAGATGCAGAAAATCCTATTTTTATCCTGATATTGACTTTTGGAAGATTGTATAGATACTGGCAACTTTAACTCAGTTACAGAATCATGAAATGTGTTATTGATATTTGTTATACTTGCATTTTTCATTGTTAGTAACTGTCAAGATGAAACATTTTGACACATTTTTGTGATTAAGTTTTATGTAACAGTAGTCAGTAATACTGACAACTATTTCCAGGAAGTTATCAGTTTCATTGGATGATGAAGCTACGAGAAAGGCTTCATCATGCTCCGATTTCGGCGAAGAAATTTATATAGCTCCAGAATCCGATGCTGTGCCGTAAGTTATAAATTTCTCCTTGTTATGTCGGTTACTTCAAATTTTATCCTTATTTAGTTTTCTAATTTTTTCAAAAGTTTTCACCTTTCGATGATTTTATTTATAGGCACATTAACTGTGGACGTGATTATCAAGTAAAAGTAAAAAAATGGGCTGATCGAGCGATAAGCGATGAAGAACGTAATGCTATACCTGATCGCGATGATGCCATCTTCGATTGTAATGTTATTGATCATTTGGACGATTCTGCTGGTATTATGTTCTAATTTTTATTTGTATAAGATTGAAAATTTTAATTTATGATAGATCAAAGGAATTCTTGCAGATTAGTCGATAATCCTATCTTCAGGTATTTTCAGGAACTTCTCCTTTAAATATAAATTTCTGTCAATATTCTTTTTTTCAGTTGAAGCGTATGAACTATTAGCTTACAGTAAAGCGGTACCACGGCCAGGTAGAAACAGAGAGTTGGCACTCCATTTGTTAATGGAAAACAAGGTTGAATGTGCTAGATTGAATGAAATATTTCATATTTTTCATATAAAATCCTCTTTTTTGTTTGTTGCGATTATTGTTCATGATTTTTCTCAGTATTCCTAGTAATCTAAAATTCGTATTCTGGTTATTACCATGTTTTTCCTTGTAATATAATATCAACGTTTTCGTACACAAATTTATTAAGGGAAATATTCAAGAAGCTGTTCTGGATTTAATGCGATCAGATACGCTAGACTGGAGTCAGTACCCGATCATTTACAACTCGATATATACTGATACAAGTTCTTGGACGCCGGAGGAAATCAGTTTCTTCCAAGATGCCATTTACAAGGGCGAAAAAGACTTTCATCAAGTCGCATCAGACGTTAGTTTTGTCAAATTTTTTCTTTAGATATCATGTTGAAATTTAGAAAAATATTAAAATGTTATAGCAACACCATGTTAATGGATCTATGAGTAAAACTCAACGAAACATGTAATTTGTTTTAATTCAGCCAAATATATGGATGATGCGACAGTCTCATAGACATAAATTACAGCTCTTCAACTTTTCATATTTTTTTCTTCATGTTGTCCGTTTTTATTACTGCAGTTGGGTAACAAAACAGTGAAGCAGTGCGTGGAATTCTATTACATGTGGAAGAAAGCATGCCCGGATGACTATCGAAAACTAAGAAATTTGCGACGTAAACGTCAATTGCTGGAAATGCAGCAACAGGTTGTTTATTTAATCATGAAGACTATTTCTCGATAAAATTTAATTTAACAAAAGGTATTCACAAATGCATCAAAATCTTCTCAATTTCATGTATTCAATTATTTGAACTAAAAACCTTATAAACCCCAGTTTTAATTTTTGTTTCGAAATTTATTTAGCTCGATTTGATGGAAAGTTACAACTTGAGGTCAAACAGTCGCCCAGTCGAAAGTGGTGAATTGTCGGGTTCAGAAGAAGGAAGTGACATGTCTGCGATTTCACATGACGCGGAGTAAATTTTTTGTATCCTAATGTGATTCTTGCAAAATAAGGAAAACTTCTGATCCGCAAGTAGTGTATTTTAAGATTAAAAATTGCCATCTGCGTAATTCTTAACGTTTTACTTCAGAGTTATTGATAAAATAACGTATAATTACATCAGACTTTGATTCCACAACTTTACTAGGATTAAAAAGTGTCACATAATCAATAAATATCGGGAGATAGGAATAAAATAACTTCATGAGGAGCTGGAATCGATAAATAGAAATTTTTAGCTTATTTAAGTTATCGTATAAATTTTCCTGAAATTCATTGATAATAGAGATGATTTGTGTTTTCTCTGTACACTTTTGAATTTATATTTCATTTCAGTAAACTGAAGAGTGGACATTCGGATGGACATACAAGTTGCTCGCCAATGACACGAAAATACTCAGTGGCAAGATTTGGAGAATTGCCACATTCAAACGCTCCGTCATCAATGGTTATGGGAAATAATATTATACCACGATCTTATGCTCAGGTAACACAGCAGGATATCTTCCATCGCTTTTTATATTTTCATAATGTAAAGTCATTCATGCATCTAAGTTAGATTAAGACATCGGATTGCATTTTAGTTTCAAATTTTTAAGTATACTGGACAAAATTTTTACATTTGGAAGCAGCATTACTTTCAAAGTTTTCGCAGGAAAGGAAAAGTGGTTTTAGGCATCAAAGTGTAAAACTTATGACTGTTTTTAAAAATCATATTTTTAATATGAAAAGTTATAAAGTGCAAGCTTAGTTTTTGTTTTACATTACTTTCAAAATCTTGATGATGCAAATAATACATGCATGATAAATTACGCGCTATTTATCGCTCCCTCATCGCTTTTTTTCTGCAGTTGCATCGAACACCAGTCAAAAAAGGTGCTCAACCGGCAGCTGATGGCTTTTTCCATTGCCGCCTTTGTGATAAATATTTCGAAAAGGTAAATTCTCATTTGAATAAAAAATATGTAGTCATTTTGAACCATTATCGCACTAAGCAAGGAGGTAGGAAGGTATTATTGAAGGTATTGTTAAACTATTTTTATCAAGCTACTGTTGTTTCAATGCTAAATTTTGTAAGGAGTTTGAGATATTAAATAACTTCTTTCTCTCTTCAGGTGAAAAGTTTAAATGCACACATGAAATCGCATGCAATGAAAGCACGAGCTGAAGCCGAGGCAGCACAATCACAGCTCAATTTGCAACATCATGATAATAATACTAAGTCAGCTAATGCTAGTAGCATTATTGAGAAAACGGTATCAACAAAAGGCGCACCAATGACTGATTCAGCGTCGTTTATCCATCATCACCATCATCAGAAGGAGCAACAGCAAAGCTCTTTGAATACTGATCCATTGAAAGCCAACGTCGAGAGACCAGCTATGCAAGTAACCAATAATTTTGCCGCTGCTGCTGCTGTTGCTGCTGCTGCTGCAACTACAGCAGCTATTGCTGCTTCGGAGCAGCATCCATTCGGTACAGTTATCGGAAAATCAGGAGGTGGTGGAAGGCTCCGTCAGGATTTTTTTATGCAAACATCTCTAACTCCCGAGCATCATCAGTTCACCCAGAATACTCTGATGTCCGGTTCGTTGGGTCTAGCAGCCCATCAAGCTCTTAATCAATCTCTTACTGCTGCCAGTGTTCTCAATCAGTTCCCACAAGCACAAGCATTGCAATTTTTAAACAATTTACAAAATCCAACTATCACTCATTGATTCGTGAATTTTCTGAATCGTCGTTTGTTACCTTTGTTACTAATTGACTCTCCTTCGTTCCTTATTTAACGCCGTTGGTCATTTTGCCTCTTTCAATTTTTTTCTGATGGTTATGTAAAAATGTATCACTGTTTTTTTACTTTTCCAAAAAACAGGGTTAGATGGTTTTCAAAATTTTTCTTAGCTGTAGATTTATGTTTTTCAAAAAGATACTTTCAAAAAGCAAGATGGAAATTTTGCTGTAATTCGAAAATATTTCAATGTCTTTAAGAGCAAATCGATTATAATATTTTGAAATTGAATATGCTAAAGGGAAATTAGTCTTGCAGTTGTCAAGAATAGTGTTCAGCTCAAATTTGGGATAAGAAAAGTAAAGATAAAATTTCTCGTGCATAGCAGGAAATAGTTTTGGATGTTTTTAAATTTGTTATCAAGATGTATTTTTGAATCTGTTATCACTAAATTGGTGCATAAGTTCATATTTTCTTTATTAGATCTTTTCAGAAAGGTTTAAAAAATCAGTTATCCATTATGTATCGTATTTCTTCCCGTTTGAAGATTTTCTTTGAAATGCAGTTCAATTTAGAATTAAGTAAAGTGTAGAAAGTAAGATTATAGGAAAAAATAAGATTTTTAGCATATAAGTAAGTCTTCAGTGGTAATATAAATTAGCTTTACAATACAAGGACTACTTTCTGAAATTACTTTTCCACTTTTAAAATAGGATCTGTCGACATTCACTTCTATATTTTATAGTAACTATCAAGTCCTACTTCCAGATATAAGCTTTTCAAGCATCAAAGAAAAATTATCGCTGATGTTTCTGCTATTAATTACGTTGGTGGGAAAAGCAGTCGAGCAGAAAAATTATGATCAATAATTCTGCAATTAACGAGAATGATATTTGTCAACTATAGTACAACTTTAATCTAAAGATGTTCATTGGTATGAAAATTAGATAATCTGATATAAATACACCTATTAAGGATTGATTGACTCAGTCATCTCTGTGAAAAATTAGAAATTTTTCGAGCGAAGTAATACCTATCGAGGAAATTGAATTATTGTTTAGCATAAACGATTCGTTACTGCGAAAGTTTTATTTTTCCACAGTATTACAAATTTTTATATTATATACTAAGACATACTATATTCATTTTGAAATAAGTTCAAGGGAAAACAACAGAACTTTTGCACCTAATTAATCCACTTCTTCACCCATATATGTATTATTTCCACAATTTATACAAATATTGATTTTCTTCTAATTTACAGGGTAAAATAATATCGATTTGAGACATCTCCTTGTTTGTTTAATTATAACAGTTGCCACTTTACTGTTTATAAATTAGATTGAAATGTGAGGTATTTTTACAATAAGACATCAAACTACTTCATCCTATTTGTTAGCATTTGCCTCCTTTGCACATTTTTATATTTCAGACATAAAATAGTATATCTGCTCAAGGTTTCTCTTTAAAACATTTTTCAGTGGTATGCTTTTCTAGAATTCATGATAAATGCTTGAATATAGCAATATCTCAGACTTAATTGTGATCTCGTAAATATACCTCGTTACATCCTGGCTTTTAGCGTTTTTTCTATCAGATCATCCTCATAACTATAGAAAATTCCTCGAGGACAATCATCTCAAAAACTGATGAAGAGTAGTACCAGGGAAACGATATTTGTTTGTAGCAGGATAAAAAGTGTGCGTTTTAAAAAATTTTTTGGTTTTATTTACTTTAAAAAAGAGCTGCAAACTACAAAGTTCAATGTCATATTTTCACAATTTCTTTAAATTGATCTTTTAAAAAATAAATTTTTTGTCCAATGCATTTGTTAATTTCTGGAGAATTTGATGTATTTAATGAACATAAAATTCCATGATATATGTTTGAAATCATCTGTCCACCTTTTTTCATGCAGATTTCCGGAAATTATGTTACCTCATCGTTATTGTTATTCCCTTCTTCTTTATAATCGAAGCTTTCTGTAAACTCAGAGATTTTTCTCTTTTTTTAAACTAATTTTCAAATCAATCTTATTTTTTCGGTTCTTTTTTCCATCTTTCTCACTCTAATGAATGGACTGAATTTGCACTCAAAAATTCTTCCAATTTCGAATCAAATTAAAACTTCTTACAATATCTCTACGCAATTTTTTTTAGTTTTGCTATTCCTTCAATGGAAAATTCTTGTTAAAACGGAATTTCTTGTTACTAATCCTACGTCAATACATAATTCGTAAAAATAGATGTATCTGTTCGTTTAATTGTTCATCTAAGTTGATTTGAAAAAACAGATTGAAATTAGTAGGAAAGAAGGCGGATGAAAACTTTGACTTATAATAACTTATCTATTGAAATAATTGATTAATAAATGTATTTTAAATCGGGATCGATAGATTTTTCAAATGGATGTTAGTATTAGTCGGGATGTAAAGGGTGATGCTTTTGTCTTTGACTAGTGATTTAAAAGTATTCTTATTCTTATATTAACACATGCATATTATGTAAAAAAGCTATTGTTTATAATTGTAGTTTTTAGTCTAATGAACTACCAATGTGTTCAATTTTTATAAGTTGGAACATTCAACAGCTTAACAGCTTGTCATACTAGTTTCGTATAAATTCGAATAAGTTTCTTTTAATATTTTTTTATTCTGTAGATTTAGGGTTCTTTTAAGATCATAAATTAATGATATGCATCCTTTTTACTTAGCAATAATCTTAAAATTGAGATATGGTTACTAATTTCTTTAAAGAAATATACGTCGTATGCGTCAGCTACTCAAATTCATTTCAGGTTTCCGTTAACCTGAGCTTGCGTCAGAATTCATCTAATGATAAGTATCAATTTGCACGAAAACAAGGAAAGATCTACAGTTTGCATCGTCGAGAATACTCATCAAAAACAGACTGAAGTTTCTCGAAATCTTTGGAGGAATATGTATCCTGAAACATAACAACTAAAATATTTGAATAATAAATCCAGTTCTCCGGTTCATAGCAGTGTATTGCTTAAATTAAATTAAAGAAATATATAACACAATCCGAAGGATTTAAGATCTGCAAAATGGATGGCATGGAGTGGGTACAGATTTCCCAAAATTTCAAATTATTTGCTGCGAGAAATTTGATAGTACTAAATCGAATAACTTAAAAGTAATTGCATACTGATGGATCTCCTCCAGTGATGGCAGTGATTTGTTCCGTATCAGGTGGAACATTTTCATCTTCCACAGATACTGCTTTCAACTCTATACCTTTGCTACGAGCTGCTCGACTTGCTTCCATTGTATTATCCTGGACGGTATATGAAACTAATAAAACTGAAGGTGAATTTTGGTTTTTTCAGAATGTCGTGAATTGGAAGTGGTGATGAAGAAAAGTAAATTTGGAAGTAGAAAGTAAATTGGGGAAAGAATTTAAACCTGTGAATGCCCATCAGTAAAAATAATCATCATTTTCCTGGCACCCTTTCTTGCGCCAAATTTTTCATTGAATTCACTGATTGCATAATAAATTGCTTCACCGGTACATGTTGTACCACCATTTGATGGTGTTTGATGTAAATCTTTGATAGCTTCTTCCGTTGTACTATGTTTACGTAAATGAAATTGCGTACGTGCACGTTTCGGACCCGAGTAATATATTGCAGCTACCTTGAAAAACTGAGTAGTGATGTCTGTTTTCCATAGCTTTACCAATTTCTGATCATAACCAATTTGCCCTTTGAAAATATGCTATATGTTCCAGTCGTGAAGATTTTTCAAAATTTGGGAATATTCATAGTTGATTACAGAGCCAAGAAATTAAGAACTAAGAACTTTTTTTTAATTTGTCATTTAAGTCCGCATAATTATGTTTTTTTGAAGTTTATCAATACTAATAATTGATGTGAAACCTGGAAAGATTTCGAAAAACGAACATGTGCAGATGTTTGATCAAGATTTAACGACCTGATAAGGCTTGATACAAAATCAATGTAAATGTCGCGTTTATCGGATGTTCCCCCAGAGAAATCCATCAAAAATACAACGTCTAACAAACAACCTGTAATATTTCTTCCGTAACATTTTGTATGAAATTTATCTCAGTATTATTGCATACTGTTGCTATTATATAAAGAAAATAAATCACTATTCTCATTGTCATATTTTATGAGCTAATTCTTAACAAAACAAACTAAAGAAAATGGAAAATTCACTGAACAAACCTGATTTTGTGTTGATTTTTACCGGGATATTTTTAGTTGTAGTAGTAGATACTACTGATAGAGCAGCAATATTAATAGTTTTGATAGAAGGTATTTCAGCAAAACGAGCTGGTCGATGAATATAATTAGCAGAGGCTTGACTTTTCGATCCCAAATTTTGAAAAATTTTTGTTTTTTCAAAATTTTTCTGTCTGCAAAAAAATGTGTTCACGAAGAAAATGAAGTGATGAGTTGAAACGATAATTTACTTTTTTTAAAAAAAAGTGAAAGATAATGAAAAAATAGCACTTAAATGTTTTCCTAATTGTGGCAGCTTTAATTCGAGGCAGATGAATTACTTTATCATAGATGAACTAAAATAACTCATTTGATTAACTTACCCATTTATTCGATATTTTGTTGCAGAGATAGTACTGTAGGTATTATTGGTGACTGTCGATGCGGTAGTTGCCTTTTTCCGAATGACAGAAGGTTTCAAACCAAAGCATTCACTATATGGTTTTAGTTTAGTCCGTGAAATATTTTGGGAATTCGTATTTATTATGATATGTGATGAGTCATTATTGACAAGAAGTAATAGACCTCGCCTGAAGCAATCATCAAACACTGAATTAAAAAATTAAGAAAAAATCAAAATAAGATACCCTAGTATCGCACTTAGTAATCGTGATAATTGATAGCTTTTTTCTATTACCAACGATTATATTCATTTTCATAGCCTTAATTCTTGTTGTGATGAAATTTAAGCTTAACATTTAAAAAACCTGTCAATTAAAACTGTAATCTTTGGGTCGAAATCACTCAAATTTGTACAAGTAAATTTACATGTTGTGTAATTTTGAAGCAGTTGCAACAAAAAGTTGAACATTTGGTTTAGCGATAAGGGTTGCAATGTTCCGTTTCGCTTCTTCAGAATCTCTACAAAGACAATCGACTTTTATTTTTCTTAATCATCGTTCATTCGAAATTATTTCACAAGCACTCATTCCAACAGATATTCGGAGATTAAAATTTACCCTCTCAAAAAGTTTAAACAATATTTGGAGCTGAAAAATTTTTTTTACAGTATGAATTTAGAATTCAAGAGACTTTGATCAATTGAAACGATTTTCTTTATTATAATTATTGTTTATTATTCTCTTCTTGTCTTTTTCATTTCATAAATTTATTTCCGTTATAACGGTAAGACATGGACAAAGAAATCATTTAGTAATTAGAGAAAGAATAAATAGATAAGAAAAAGATAGATTGGATTATTTTCAATTAAAACATTAAAATTCTGGAAAAAGAATCAATTAAATGGCAATTTTCTTCTGTGTTTATGCCCTGTAAATCTCATTTTTCATAGAAAGAGGCCACTAATTCATTTCATTTTTGATTTATTTACTTGTATTTTATAATCACATTTAATATAATTCAATAGAAAAATGGAAAAACATTAAATTTAGTAAAAACTGAAGCTATATGAAGCCAGTTTGAGTGCAAAAATTATATTTAAATATCTTGAATATATCAGCCGGGAATTCCTTGCTTGATTCATATCTTACGATTACATAGTTTTTGAACATTGTAATTCCAAATTCTTGCATTTTTTCTGTTATAATATCAGTTATTAATAATATAACCTGTAGTAACCATCAGTAATTATAAATATCAGAAACGGAGAGCCAGGTCGATGTTGAGGTAGAAATTCATCAAGTACAACACCAAGAGCTCGCCCAGTATCTGTTGTTCCATAGATATGAGGTAAATTCTGGATCACTTTTTCCATTTCATCATTCGTCTATAGTTTTAAAATAATAATAAGAGCGAGTCAAGAAAAGGCTGACTTATTTGAATGAAATTCTAGTAAGAATTCGCAGAAATTTTGCAGTAGTTTGAGAAAAAGTACTTCCTGTATAGTTTCGATGAAAAATAAAATCTTTCGTGCTCATCAAACCTTAATCCGATCGAAAGGATATCGCAGCCATTTGGAAAAGATTGTTTTGCTACTGAATTCCAAAATCGCTACCCGATGTCTTCTTTGTTCGATATCAAATTGCTTTGCTACATCGTTAGCCATTTTGATCATTTGCTAAACTATATTCGGAAAATCTCATTTACCAAACTTCCTTAATTTAATATTTTATGACCGAATACTATTTATTAGACTTCCGCTATCCATCCTTTTTCTAAGATTGACACATTCATTTTCTTCTCAATTTGAGATTCCAATCAAACTGTAGTGGGTTTACTTTTTTTATCCGAAAAAATTACCGAACCTCAAATTCCTGCTTGACGCTACCAGAACCATCGAGAACGAAAACTATATCGGTGCATGATTTTGAATATTCAATTATTTGCATAAATAAAATAAACCAAAAACACTGTGCTGATGACATTGTCATCTTATATGGAACATCCACAACAAATCATACTTGTCACTGATTGATAGAATAAAAGGAAAAATCTGAAAAGATTTCACTCTTTCAAAAAAATGAATATATTTTATGAACTGGCAGAAAAAAAATTTGCGGAAACACATATTTATGACGAATGGTATTCAAATAACATCTGTTATCACTAAGACATGATGATATTAAAATAAAATAATATCACAAAGAAATTAAGTTGAACTGTCACCTTCTATTATATTATTAAATGATTAAGGAAAACGGCGCATTCCATGAATCCAGGAAATAAAAGTTGATGAATTCTATATTTCGCTTATTCCCCCAGTCAGTCCCCTTTCATTTTCCTATTTTCAATACTTTCAATTCCTACAATCTTGAAATAATGAAAGGAAAAGTGAATGAACAGAATGAATCGTCCTCATTTTCCTGTTTGCAAATTAATTCTCACATTACGATTCACTTCTCTTCTTTACATGTCTAAATAGTCCAAATTTTATCATGATATCTTTCCCACTTTCCTGTTTTCAATATCATCCATATCTTTTTCATTCCTTCACTTCAATGTTGTTTTTCTCAATATTTATTGAAGCTTCAGAACCTGCTAGAAAAAAAAACACTTCAGACGGTAATGAAAGGTGCAGTGCGAAAAGAATCGCCGCAAAAAAATTCGCATTAAAATTGAAAACATCCATTCCTAATCAATTTGCACGCACTTGATTGCTGTCTCTATTATGTTTATACCATTTCATCTTTCCTAATGATAATAGAATGATTACTTCAAAAAGCCTGCAAATTAAAGCTGGTAATTAGTATCTTATGAAAAGTTAGAACTACTGTTATTGCCAAACAGACTGACATTTTGAAATAATCCAAGTGGACAAAAACTATAAAGGCAAAAAGATAAAATAAACATTAAGCACCTCATTTTCAATTCTTCTTCAAAAAACTCTATAGCAAAGCAAAATCGAACAAACTTTTTTACTTGCAACTCCAAATTCTTTTATTAATCCTTTTTATTCTTTTATTAATATTAGAGTTTAGTAGTAATGTAGTACGCGATTTTTGACAAATTTTTAATGAATCGCTAGCCGCGCTCTTTCGATCCATTAAATGTTAGAAAATGTTTGATCTTAAAAAAATCATGACCGAACAAAATGGGATACTGATAACGGTGACACGCAATGCTAAACTTGATCTTTTGAATCCTTATTGATGTTTTTAAAAACTTAAAATATTACATACCGTTATTATGCTCATCAGCGATATGATGCGCTTATTAAATATTACTTGAAATCATTCAGTTTATCGACGTGATCCAAGAGAACTTACAATCAATCTCCTAGAGAAAATGATAACTTTCACTTCATAGAACTGCTGATCAAATTGACAAAGTCTTAATATGTGCACTATGACGGATGCATCTGATAGCAAATATTTGGAAAATAAGATACGAAAAAATTATTTACTTCAGCTAAACAGAGACTTTAATATAAATTTATAAGAAAAAGTCGGGAAAATGAGCCCTATGAAACAATTAAAAATGAACCATATTTTGTGAAAGCGATGAATCTATAAAACCATATGATAAAATAACAATTTTAATGTATTCATGCCACAATAATAGTATTTTTTAGTGGTTTCAGGATAGAAAAACTGAATTGAATACAATTACAAACTTTCACCCCTGGACAAAAACTATAGATGGTTTCTATAACCATAAAGAATTAATGACAAACTGTAGCTGGTTTCAAAAAGTTGTTTTCGTATTATAAAAATGAAAAAGGATGAAAAGAGAGAAAAAGAAAAGAGAGACAGTTCTTCATGAACGATCTATTGAATACATAGTATTTCCAATGATGAAATACGTAATTTCCGAGTCGAATGTCACAATCGTTACTAAATTACAATAAAAGAATCTTACACCTTATTAAGAAAACAAAGTTAAACTCGCTTATAATCAGGAATAAAAATCAGTTATCTGTCGCAATAGTTCTATCCATTGCAGTGTTTTTTTTAAATTAAAATACAAGCATACTTCCAAAATGACTATTTTATAAATTCCTTCTTATACTCTAATTACGGAAGTTTGATGTCATACACTGTTAAATAAATATATTTAGTCTAACCGACAGTATCGAATTCTGACAGTAGAAAAATTAAAGGAAATTCCGAAAAAAGCAATCTAATTAGGAAGAAGAGTAAAACAAAATAAAAATTCACATCACAGCTGAATCAATTATATGAGAAATCTTGTTTTTCAACGAAAACAATAGAAACTGAAAAATTAAAGAAAAGGGGAGAATAAAAGAAATATTCCAGATGGAAAAGTTAAAAGTATTTTTTTTGACTGTTTAGAAAATATATCGAAAAGATTAACAGCCATAGCTGAAGGAAAAAATATATTTCAATAATTCTCAGCAGCAGCCACCACTCTTCTTCTCATTCACAGGCTGAGATCCTCCGATACGTACTGATGGACCTGTACCAACTTGTTGAACTGGACCCATTCGATTTTTTATTTCAGATGCCATTGTTAAAAATGCCTGAAATTATATCATTTGCAATATCCAAGAATATAATGGAACGAATGAAACCGTAGGATGATATTTGAAAGTAATGATCGTTTTTACCCGAAAAATTTGGAAGAAATTTCAAACAATACTGATTATCAAATGCAATTTAATGATTCTGGTAAATTTTTTTATACCAGAAAGTTATATTTCAACACTAAAAAACCAAACAGCAAGAAAAAGACAATTAAGACTGGAAGATATAGATAATGTTCCATAGTTCTAACTCATTCGAAAAATCGAACGGGCGCCGAAAATTACCATTGTTTTGATATTTCGCCCTAAATCCTTTTTCTAAAACATAAAAAATTACAAAACTGATCAGTCCCAATAAAGTGTCATTAATAGGACGTATTATACAACCATGCAAAAACTTCTTATATACTTAATTCCACATAAGTAAATACAATCCCGCGTAACAAATCTGTAACGTAAAAAAAGATGAAATCTACTTACGTGTTCAACGTTCGTTGATGATTTCGCGGATGTTTCCAAAAACGGAATTCCCAACTGATCAGCATATTCCTACGAATAAATACATTATCTTCAGAAAATAAATATAAAGCCATTAATTTTACAAAAGGAACTTTAAATCATGTACGGTACACGATACTCTTCCATTTCCCATCATTTTGCTCAGTCTCTCCTTTTCCTGACATTACCTCAACAACTTCTACTAATCAACTTTCTTTCAACACAATTAAAAACAGCGCCACACATATCTCGAACAATCAAAACCAAAAACCTTAGTCACGAATAAAATCCTTTAAAAGCTTTTTTAATCCAATAAGCAAATAGTAAAATGTTGCAATGCCAGCTGCAAAGAACTTTCAAATCCGCAAAAATGCGACTTTAACTAAAATATATGTAGAGATTAATCGTCCAATCTAACGAGTATTATTTACAATTCTATACGGCAATTATCTTATTTATATCATTGATGGATACGATAACTGCTCTTTCATTCAATTTTCTTGCAAATTTCAACAGCAATACTTCCTTCTATTCTCTAAATAAATTAAAAAATCTCATCTGAATCAACTACAAATATATTATTATTTTATTAAGGAAGAGATTTTACATCATGAAGTTGAGAAAATTGATAGAATAATCAGAAAAAGTTTTCATGTATATTTGCATAGCATAGATGCATATTTTTACAGTATCGCTCCCCAGTAAAAATTCCGTGAAGTGAAACAAATAATTGAAGTATTAAAACATCGAGGTTTGAATCATCCAATCAAACTAATAACACAACAAATAGACCAATGAAGTCATTAAAGTAAATAAGTGACATACATGATTTTTAAACTTACAAAAAGCGCTCATTTTACTGAACTATTAAGATTGATTAAAGATGCCTTTGGAGAAATCGCAATTTTTTACTTTGAAGAGCAACAACTATGGAAGCAATGAAGTTTTTAATTTCGGGATTTTTTGCATGCATCTCCTTCCACTGACAAAAGAAGCAACTTGGAACTTTTTAGTGTCTCCAAAAAAAAACAGAAAAAACTGAAATTTTAAATATCAACAAGCAAGGAAATTTTTTGTGCAGTGAAGAAACAGTCGTCATCAGACCAAAAAATTGAAAACAACTAATTAACTAAAAATCAAAAAACCCGGATTTCAGCATAAATTAAAACTGCAATAAAAATTTATTCTGCATTCCACTGAATATATAAAAACAATAAAAATTTCTTCTTTTCAAACTTGTTACTTCTTTCAAACAGATTTACCGTGAATTGTCAAAAAAAACAAGAAACCTTAGCAGCGCTTTGTTCAACTGCCCTTCTAGTTGTTAAATCACATTTATTTCCAACAAGCAATTTATTAACATTCTCGCATGCATACCGGTCAATCTCTTGCAGCCACTGTTTCACATTATTGAATGACTCCTGCAATAAAATTTCACATATATATAGAAAACTCGCTCTGGATCTATGCCTAAAACTGTACCAGTTTTTTTGTTTTGATAATACATAATGAAAATGAACAGCAAAGTTCAAATTGTAGAAGGATAAATTTAGATGACAGATTACTACTACGTGTCAGACTTTTGTGAATCGACCAAGAATTTCAAAGTGAATATTACGTAAAGTAACCTGGTCAGTAATGTCATACACAACAATGATACCGTGAGCACCTCTATAATAACTAGAAGTAATCGTACGGAATCGTTCTTGTCCTGCTGTATCCCACTGTAAAAAATCGATAAATCAATCCGCTATGCATTCTCATATTTAGCAAATTTCCTCAGTTTTCAGTTTCTTTACGATTATATATATACTGAAAGTGTACACGAACAAATGATGGAATTTAATGACTTATTCGAAAAATTGAGGACTGCAGCTCAATCCTAGATGAAATGTACCGTTATCGTAACAAATATTGAAACTTCATTGTATGAGAAATATTTTAATGATCCCAGATTCCTGGTGAATCGATTATGAATTCAACTGAGTGAAATACTTACAATTTGTAACTTGATCGTTTTTCCATCTAAGTCGATAGTGCGAATTTTCTGCAAAAATTATTTAATATAAATTTCAGAAATTTTAAATGCTAACAATAATTTGTTGGGCGTGTAATTTATTTTGCAATTTGCTGAAAAGTTTATAGAAATATCGACATGAGGTAAAAATTGAGAATGAAAAATCATTAAATTAAAAAATAACACAAACAGGAAGAGTGAAATGGCCCCTTAAAAAAGATATTTATTCGTAAATAATTTTCAAATTTTATCAACACTATTATAACATTAGAAACGTAGCCCAGATATGCTCTCACATCTAGATTTCTTCCGTGGATAAAATTGAAGGAATCTGCTTGAAATTGATGCATTATACGATTTTCTAAAGATAGATCAGTTAAGAAATCAATTTAAAACTTTATTCAATTGTATGTGTAATGATACCGCCATTACTGTTTTAAGCTTAAGCTTCCTTCAGAGAAGAGTGTTGAAGAGGCCTTTGCAAAATTCATCAAAAAAATCTACGGAAAAAGGACACTAGTTCCACTAGTTTTTAGAGATGTAAACACGACGACCTTTTTGCAACTCTCTGGGTGGACATGTAATATTTATTGTATTTAACTGCGAACAGAATTTAAATTTGAAAACTCATCATTTTTCAACGTTGTCATTACTACTAACCCTCTATTCGCAGTTGCGAATTTCTCTCAGTATTTCGAAATATAACAAATTTCCCTGAAGCATAAAGCAAAACATGGAAGCTAATTAAATAAACATACTACGAAGTATTCAAAAAACCGAAACTTTCTATTAATTGCATTAAAGTGTCTAAATCCATTAGATTCCAGAATCTAATTTCCTCTAACCGTTTAAGGAATCTTCACCAAACATTCTCTTGTTACAGCAGTTGCATTTCCTGCCGCATAAAACCTTAACTCTTTCATTTTCACTGACTTATATATAAGATTTTAAATACGAAAACTGAGTGCATATATTGCATATATTCTCCCAAACGATCGATTACCGATCTCGGGGAGAAATCCCTTTTTTCACTTAAATTAATGAATACGACTGAGAAAGTATCATGACGAACGAACAATATGATAAGTAAATCATTTTCAAACAATTTCCGATAAATAACTAACAAAATCCACTCCTATAGTTGAAATATACGATTCAGTGTAAGTATCATCGGCAAATCTGAGCAACAAACATGACTTTCCAACGCCGGAATCGCCAATCAGTAAAAGTTTGAATAAATAGTCACTGAAAATTACACTATTTCCAAAATATGCTAATCCTGTTTAATTTTATGAAAAGTCTATGTAGGATTTATGAAAAACTTATCCGTGATTTTCATTTAGCATTCTAATTAACAGTTATAAGTTCCAATACAACTAATAACTTCTTTTTAGACTTTTTTCACAATTAACTAAAAACTGAGATAATCTAGTTTTCTATACGTGAATTTATCAGCAAGAATATCAGTAGCATATGCAGAATATCAGCAGCATAGCATATCAAAGTGTTTTTGAACTGAGTTATTCTGCTTGACTAATTCCTTCACAGCAATTTATATTGTCAAAAAAAAAAGAAAAAATTTAAAACTCACTACTCGGGATTCATTGAGGCCATGACTTCACACTTAAGAAAGTACCTTGTTCTTCTGGAATAAATGTGTCTGAAAGTATAAAGTATAGAAATAATATACCTAGTAAATGGTTAGACGGTATCTTCGACAAATCCTCTATACAGTTCAGTTTCAGCTAAGGAAAGAAAGCTAATTCTTTTTTAAACATCGATACATATAGAAAAATTTCTTTCATCAAATTCTGACCATACCAACACGGTTCGAAATCAGTTGAATTAAACAATAATGGTAACATCACACATCAATCTCCCTATTCCTCGAAATGCAATCAATTTCATCTTTTCAACGCTCTAATACCCATCTTGAAAACTATGACGTTATTCACAATGAATTATTAGCGACCATTTTGAATCTCAAATATCTCTTTTACGATGTCCAACGAAGAAAGAGAAAATACTAACTTCTTAAAGAGGTATAACTCAGCAATGTCTCAGCAATTATTAACACGTGTTGATTTTGTCTTTCAAAGATGACTATGTTTTGGCAGTTATCCTGACGCTAACAAATATAAAGTGATTATAAACTTCCTGACAAAATGAGTCTCAAGAAACTGGAAACCGAGCAAGACAGTTTACAAAACGAAAAATCGAGTACTACGCAATACTTTAACATTTGATGATGACGGTTTAAGTCTGGAAGTGTTTACTACAGCAACAGAAAAACTGGACTAAAACCGTTAAAAAAAGACAAAAAAGGAGGAGTCTATTCTCAACACAACGTGCAAAACAGATTAATCCAGAAGTCGGAAGTATTGATTGCGTGTGACATCCTAAAGCTCCACCGACCAAAGGTCAACGCCTGACCCCATGCACTGCACACAAGACTAGACATCACCCAAGTCACACAACTCGCCAATCTACGTCATCCACACTATCGCTGCGCAACAATACACATCTCACGACCCCTCGTTATGCAAACTTCAGTTTCACAGTGCTGATAATGAAAATGAGATGCTATTTGCACTGCACTTGTAAGGCCTTTATCAAACATTCTCTTGTGAAGCACCTTAGTTGTATCACATGTAAAGTAATTTCAGCTTCAAAATCTTCAAAATCATTCACTTTCGAAAGAAATCTTAATCACACAATTATAGATAAAATAATGAAGACAGTAATTCGTAAACGATTCATTGGTTAACTATTGCTCAGTAACTGGAACCGACATCAAATGTGCGTCTCGAAATGAACCTCATCCCACTCTTCATGAATATACATTCCTTTGATCAGATGATGATATCCTTTTTATAATTATATAGAAGTTGAAAAAGGATTCCGTTTATAAACTGATCGTTAATGTATTTAATAAGTGTATTATTGATATAAAATTTCGCCGAAATTATTTACGTTCCAAAAAATTGTATAGTAATTGAGATTAGCAAAGGGAGACCTGCAGTATCAGGTGATAAAGTAAGATATATCAAAACACCGAACGCTTCTTCAAGGCTCAGGATTTCATCCTAGGCTCAAATCAATGAAATCAATTTTGATCAAAATCAAATCAATTTTAGGTAATTTTTGGGTATTTAATTTCCTGAAACGATAACAATAGTAGTAATAAATTTATCACTTTTAAGTTTGTTGTTTGTTGTAATATGATATCACATATTACCTCGATTCTGCAAGATCTGATAATCGAATTGTAATTCTCTTCCCTGTTATCAAAATTCTTTATTTCTAAACAAAAATTATTCCTTGTGAAACACCAGTGATAATATTATGTAATGATTTCTTTTCGTGAACGTTTCGAACTTTAAACTGAAATTGATAACGATTTAGTTCAAGGTGAAATTAGATTTCATTTTGGCAGACTAACATTGAAATTCTTCCTATTCCAGTTAAGTGGTACTCTATTAGCACTGTTTATTAAAGCAAATAGATTATTAGTCATGTTGTAGATGAAATTAACGGCGAAAAAAACCCTAAAGATAAATGAACAAAGAATCCTTTCGTAGATGAGAATGATAGCAAAACAAAGAATCGTTTAGATATACAACAGCTAAAACCAATGGTAAATCATTTAAGCATACAATGGATAAAGCAAATAGTAAATCAAAGATCGATGACAGGAAGGAATCACTTGGCTTTGATCAATTACGCTACCCTTTAGAATCGTAAATGTAACAAACAAACAAGGCATATTCTTTGACTGAGAATAGTTGAAACAAAGGATTTTATGATAGATTTTACGACAGATATTTTATACTATGAAATTACTCCCGGCAAACTTTATCAGTCACTGCACTCTGTTACATGTAACAGAATTTGTAGCATCAATGGAATTCTCTCTGTTCTAGGTTCAAAAGATAACTTATTTGATGGATAATCATTGTCGATGAAAACACGAGGAAAGGAAATATGATGAAATTCTCTGTTCAAATTGACATTGTAAGTTAAATGTAAGCTCATGTCGACAAACTCTGTCGCAGAAATCAGGAAGAAGACGAAGTATAATAAAATTCTTTGTTCTTCAAATTGACATTGTAAGCTAAAAATGTACGCTTTGATTGCAATTTTTGAACTGAAACGATTACTCTATCCCTCTGTGGGACTGAATATCATCTTTATTACTCGTCTGGATATTGTTGAAATTCGTGTTATTGTACGCTATGAAATCCGAATAAAGGTTTAATTACCCAAGTTTAGGTACACCAGCCTGACACAGGAGCCGGCAGTTTCGGCCACATACGACTAAAAGAGTAAGAAACTCAGTCTAGAAAGGAACAACCTAAAGCTTGTCACGGTCACAGAAGATCAAAGACAATCATAGAATATATCAAGTTCAAATTGCTATTTTTTCTCATTTAGATGAAGTTTATAGTTCATGCATATTTGTAACTTTTCAAATCTTACCTCTCTATTCTACCTCCATCTTCTAACAGATAATCATTCAAATTCAAGCATAAATATCAACATTCAAGTAATATTCAGTTAATATAGCACACAATGTTATGTGCTAATGAAAATAGTGGACTTAATAATATAGAAAATTTATATGAACGTGATATCATTTCAGCGATATCATTAAGAATGATACGAGAAATCGTCTTTGACAATATTCGATGTCAATCCCAACAAATCTTTGAAAACAACTGCGAATCACTCGTCCCATATTTTATTTGTTAAAACTTTCGAAAATATAAAATTCCGAAAAGCAAATTAGACAACAGTAAAAAAAAAAAGAAAACGACAAATAGAAATAGCTCAAAGTAATTCGAAATAGAAAATAAGAAAAATATCAAAAAATTTTTTCTTCTTTACCTGACAGAACATTACGGAAAAAATATATGGTAGAAAGAAATTTAAAAAATATACTACCCATACATTGTTGAATTTATACAAATACCCATAAACATCAGCATTGATGACAAATTATTACAGAAAATGATTTATAAATGTTTCTCAAAAAATTTTTTTGGAAGTTATTTCCTATATCTCGTAATTCCTCATATATCGTTCAAACATAAGTTTTAAAGCAAGATTTTAGGTTGTTTTTGCGAGAAATTATTCGGTCCCAAAGACTAGCACAAACAAATCCCGTGATTTTCATAGCTACAGAATGACCAGAACTTTTAGGTTTTTTAATATCGGTAGAAAAGTGAACTGACAGTAAAAGCACGAAAACCTAAAATAAAAAATATATACAAAATACAAACACGATTTTCATAATCCAAGCAGAGAAAAGCATCAAAATGATCTAGGAATTTCAATTAAAATAATCATTAATAAATAAGTACAAGAAACTTCACTTTTTCCTTCTTATGTATGCTAAGAGAATTCAAAAAACTGCGGATCTAAAAAAGTGATATATGCCCTGTACAAAGAATTCCTGATTCTTTTAAACTAGATTTACAGATTTTTTTCGGAAAATTCTGATATTGTCATGAAAAAAAACATTTGAGAGAAATTGCTGATAATGCTTATTGCTACTTTAATCGCTTTTCAGTTTTCCTCTTAAAGTTCTTTAGGAAACACTCGGTATCTCAGGGGTAATTTGAAAGGATAGACGTAAAATAATTTAACCCGCAAAGATTTAATATCATTAAGGAAAAGCTGACAATAAACGTTCTATAAGAAATGAATTTCAACTACGAACCAATCCGGTCAGAAAAATATGTAGTACAAAGGCACACGTCACGGATAAAGCACTCAGACAGAATACAAGAGTACAAAGAAAACTGATAAGTTTGCAATTGTGCTATTCCATTAATTGCAAACTAAGTTGCAAATCCATGAATTTATTGAATAGAAGATTTTTCTGATTTGAAGAAGAAATTTCCAGATTTCACAGAAAATTCTGATGAATGATCGATGTGGAAGGAAATGTAAAAATAAAAATTAAGGTGCACAAGAAATTATTAAATTGAATATTTTGATATGAAAAACAAAACAAAACAATTCTTAAAAATACTATTCCCCAAAACACTAATTGATATGAGTATGAACTAATATGTGATAAATATCCACTTGAAAGAATGTATTACAGTTGAAAAAATAAAAATGAAATCATCTATCTGTATAACAGAGACGGCTTCCTTTTTTGTTAAATTTGAAAGAAATATTCCACTTTGACTATCAATCGATCTATCGTCCATTATATTCAGAATCACAAATCGGAAAACTAATGTACGAAAGATTATCTAATCTTCAAATTATTTCATTCTCTATTTCTTTTCATCTCAAACTTCTTTCTCGATATTTCGTTGGATAGAACAAAGGTTGAACTATGTTTTGAATAGAAAATAAAAAGCAGATGAAAATAATTCTTAAAAGTATTATGTCTCAAAATGACTAGCAATTCCAATAAATGGCAAAAGTAATCACAAGCAAAAGATAAAATGAATACGTAGAATATCAGTCGCAGGATAATAACAAATTAATGTAACAAGATGACAATCATTGAAAGATTCAAAAGAAAGCTCTTTATACATAAATATAATGAAACAATACCTACGTTTTAGCTCAAATATTTCTGAAATTAATAATAAATATTTAGCAATTGAATATTTTCTTTAAAGATTTCATAATTCCATTCGACAATCAAAAAAAAGAGTGTTCAATATCTTTACTTTTATTTTCTACATTATTTTCTGGTGAAATAGAAATGAGGAAATGAGACTTCATCAAAATATTAAGCGTGAAATTGAAAACCAAAAACGAACATTTTCAATTTGTATTTATCTGTTAAATAAATTAATTTTGCTGGAGAATGTGATGACAAATCAGTTATACGGCAACGAAATATGTCAAAGAAATGTGACACTGATCTATCTGGCTAATGTATAAAGGCCTATTTGATGAATTGCGAGTAAGTCTAGTGCAGAGCAAATTCATTCATTTCAGCTCTCAATAAGATCCATACAAAATATCCTGTACGAGAAGGGAAGTTATTCTTAATTATGAACAAAACGAACGCTTTCATAACAATAAAACAACGACTCAAGAATTTCCATTAATCATTCATGCATCATTTTCAAATTAATCAAATCCTTCAAATTCTTATTTGCATTGGAAATGAATTTTTAATCATTTGTTGTTACTTTCTGACCTCTCAAAATGAAACAAACCAAATACGACGTAGAATATTTATATAATTCGATTAAAAAGAAAAAAATGTATTAGAAATTCGGAAAGAAAAAGGAAAATGAAACTATAAGAAAACGTAAAATGAAAAGGTAAAAAATCTTAAAATCACTTCAACTTTGGAAAGAATTATGTAACATATGCTCAAAGTGTACAATTTAAAAGCTGAGCTTCATTAATTTTTCATCAATGTTTTTCATCAATGAAAAAATTCATTAATTTCTAATAAAAAGCTGCTCAATAGAAGACAACAACAAGCCCTATTAATTAGCCATAGGAATTAACGGAAGTCAAAAATTGAAAAAAAATACGTGATAACCATTCATGAAAACTCCACTGAGCTTAACCCTGAGGCTAAGACATACTAAATCAAGATGTAAATTTCTTAGCGGTATAATTCCATACTATATCTTAATAAAATGGGAAAGTAAAACTAAACAGTTGCAAGCATTTCATTTATTTCACGGAAATTTCTTTTTTTTGAAAACATTTAGCGATAAAAAAATATATTGTGAATTTCACGAAACTTCTTCTCCAAATATTATTTAAAAACATTTCTTCGCAGTATATTTAAACCAAGTACCTCTATAGGGCATACTTGTCATCAAAGTGAACAACTGTATAGTTGTATTATCTTCATCTACACTCTCGACAAACAGCACAAACCTATGGCATTAAAAATCTATGATGTAGTTTGGAAAAGTTATTATATCATTAATCTTCATTATTTTTTCTCTGCAAAACTTAACCTGTGCATATTGAATTTCTTAAGAATGACTCTTCCATTGCCAAGTTACCTATTATTACAAAAATAAAAATAATATTCATCACAAAAACTGGAATGAAATATGAAGCTAACAACTACGGGCGTTCATCAAACGGGTAGTAAGTTCTACTGATATTCTTCTTCATGCATAATGTTTCTAGTAATTTAGGAACATACATGTAAACAATATCAATAAGAAATCACGATGCAATGGTACTTGATGAAGAGAGATATCATTTGTATTTCGAATTACAACACGAGATAGAATCAAAACAGAAAAAACTCAGGATGGCCCTCAAAAATCTTTATACTGCGATATTCTTTTTCTTCCTTTTATGCAAACTCTGGCCTCAATAAATGATGCATGAATAACGGATTTAACTAATTAGAACAACAATTAAGTGAAAGAATGATCAAAGATTGTTAATTCGCCAAAAAAGAAAAAAAAAACGATCTTCAATAACAAATTTCTTCAAGAATAATCAGCAAAATCATGATGCTGAAGTATTTTTCAGAGTATGATGATTACTACTGTTGCCATTGCTGTTTAAATTAGTCTTATCTGAAACAAGCTGTCTCCTTTGGTTTTTTTCCCAAAAATCTACATGCTTCTTCAAAATTTCCAACTTTGCTCTCAAATCTTCATGTCTCTGTCTTGTTTCCAAATATTCCGGATTACGCTGATAATGCATATATCGCATTTCTATTGCTTCTTCTGCCTTAAATACGAAACAACACTTAAGGAATCCCATACAATTATGTATTCTTTTTTAAGAATCTAAAATTTCTATCGGGACCAATGATTTGTACTCTATCCGTGTCATTTGAAATGTGAATGAAAAATCAATAAAGGCATCATTATTTGCTTGTCAAATACAGTTACATTAATATAGATTTAAAATTTTAACTCAGATCAATAACTACACTCTAATTTAACTTCTTGGTATCAAAACCTATAAGTATACCTTTACATGTTCTTTCGAATTCTTTGGCGCTTCGTTCATCTTTTTTTCGAGCTCTTTGAATTCGGTCACTACAGCTGACAGAAGATTATAACATGTCAGATACTTTGGATAATCTTCCTGAATTCATATTCATCTAACGTATGAAATTTCATTTTACAGAAATACTGGAAGAATCGACCGAAAATATGAAAAATTCCGTAAACTTTTCTTTCTGCACAAATGATTCTCTAACGACAGGATAAATAGAAAAACTATAAATCAGCATTTGCTTCCAATAAAAGTATAAGGAAAAATATATCAAAATTATCAAGTTTAAGACTGGAATTCCACAGCTATGCAATAAAATAGGTGAAATAAGCCTAAATCTGAAAGACAAGAACCAAAAAGTGAAAAATTTTCTGAAGTTAGTAATTTCAAATCTGAAACGTCTAGAAAAAATCAAAAAAAAAATTACTAGAAACTTTAGATAATACAGCTCGGCTTCCTCTAAATTTCGTGGTTCTGGAAATTCCTTTAACCAATCACGACTAGTTTGCGGAGCAGAACTAGGTGATAAACCAGAACCTGTGGAGCTCATCGGTTCTACCAATCGTTCAGTATCGTTCATTCCAATAGTACGTTGACAGGTATTTTTCTGAGCAAAATAAATAAAATAATCTATTATGAATTAGAAGTAAAATCAAAAGAAATTCAACGAGAACAACTCATAAAAGACAAAGCACAAAAGCCAGCAAACAGTATTCTTTTCTCACTTAGAAATTTTAAGATCTGCATCATATTGTCGCGACAGCGTAAGTTACACGTTGTTAAATTTAATATTTTGTTAAGCTTCTTAGCATGTTTCAAATAAATGGCAGCATCATCATAAACGTGAAATTAAAAAGCGGTTTAACTAGCACAAACATGTAGATACGTATACAGTACTACTTTTAACGATAAGCGAAAGGCATCACGGAAATGTGACTGATCTACAATAATCATAGGCAACTCTGATTCTATGACATTTTATAATTTATTAATATAATTAACGATAAAAGGAAAAGCGTACTGTTTGTTGTGGATTGGTTGTTAAGTTAGCGTTCGATGGATCTTCTGGTGGTGATAAGGACTGCTGTCGTGGCCGTTTGGAGGTGATCTGAGGAGGTGTTATTATTGAATTAGTATGAGCTTTTCGTTTTGAACTGAGCATACTTGAGTTACTGAGATCATCGCTCGCTTTACCGCTGTAAAGAAATGAAATAAGTGATATCAAGAGCAATTAGTGACAGAAATTTGAAGAACTTATTAACTTTTAATAATTATCAATTTTAAATTCGCTAAAATGAATTATAAACAATTTGAAAAACTTACTCCGTTCCTACATTATTTACATTATTGTTAATTTCGGCGGGACTTTTTGAGCTAATACTGGAAGTTGCGGATTCCGGAGATTTATTTTCCACAATACGAAAAGATGAATCTAAAAAATATGAACATGATAGATTTCAATCATCAATTTTTCTAAAAATAGAAAGATAGTTTAGTAAACCTAGCTTATGCAATTTATTAATTCTTGAAATATAATAGATGAAGATCCCTAAGAATCAAATAAACCGATCATCCATGATACCGAAGAAACATGTTAAATATTCTGTGAAAGCGCAGAAAAAAAAAAGAACAGTGATGAAAGTTTAATTTATGAGAGTAAAGGAGCTAAATCTTGAAAAAACTATCATTTCAATACATTGCAAATGAGATTGAGAAGTTTTTCGTAGCAGGAGCAAAGAAAATTTGAATTAAAATACTATCAACAAAAAGAAATAAACATATTTTTTTAATAAAAATGTCGAAGAAACACACTCTAAAAGCACATAAAAGATGATTAAAAAATTTTTAAATAGACGAATATAAGACAACTGCTTGATTTTATCGCACCACACTTTATGAAATTAGAAATTTTAGTTAAGATAATACGATATATGCTCTTAAAGCATGTAAAAATGCCTTAATACGAGTATATTCATCATGTTCAACCCAGAATAATCTAATATATAAATAAAATCTGTTTGCCTGAAATATTAAATTCTTGGGTTCTTTGGAATAAATTATACTTTCGTTGCTTAATTTTAGTACAAGAAAATGTATGCATAAATAAATTTTACGATTTGCTGATGGAAACATATACATTAATTCATAAAGCGGTAATATAAAAAATTTACTCAGAATCAAAATCTTATCTTAATTCTTAAGATAAGATTTTGATTTTGATTCTTTTAAGTTTGGTATAAGATAAGGCTTGAAAAATTTATAGTAATTAAATGCGAAATACCGGATTTTGAATCGAAATGAAATTGCAGAAGCTTTTTATTCGGATATATACAAATGTCTGCAGGCGTCCAACAAGGAATAATTTTGTTTTCACTAAACTTATATAAAATTGACAACTAATAGTCAAGAAAAGCAAGTGATTCTAATCACTATGTAAAAGTTCCAATATAATTCAAGTGTTTTTTGAAAATTGCACAGTATATTTCAGAAAACCCAATCCTTCTAATATAAATAAAAAGCTTTTGTGGAGAGTAAAAGACTTGAATTATGAATAAGGTTTTTTGCTACATTTTATAATTAATTAGGCCCTGATTTTTAAATGCTTTTTCAAGATTGAAATCATTTAATCGTAGATAATAGAGCAAAAATATAGCAAATGAGCGGATCTTTTAAACATCAATCATTTGTCTTCCATTTTTGTTTGTTTTCATACTGCTTTATCCATTTAATTTAAAAATTTTTGGTGCAAAAATTTCCAAGCAAATCTAAATGAATAAATTATAAATTATAATATAAGCAAATTAAGAAGCAAATAAATTAGAAGTGAAAATTTCTTCCCGTTGTTCCCGTAAAAATGAAAAAAAAACAAACCATCCGCTGATGGAACTGCATTATTTATCTGCGTTCCTGATCCAGGGGCCACCATGGGAATAATTCTTGATTTTCGAATCGGTGCGAAATTTGAAATATTATTGCCCATACTACCAGATAAAATCTTCCTTACATAACTCTTTTCATCTGAACTAAAACCTGGCCAACGTGCATCGACCTGTGAAAAAGTAAAAAAAATTCAAATTAGCCATTTTCAAAATTTTTGGCAAGAACAAATCTAATTTTATTAAGACATGGCAGAGCATATTCTTTTAAATTTCTTAGAAAAAAATTATTATTTTCCACATTATTATTTAATTTCGAAAATATTTGTAAATGAAAAAAACCTCGTTATAGAATACTTGCTTGAGTTGAAGTCGACCAGTTTCACGATTCAATTCCCCAATCTGAAATATGTTCCAAATTACATCTCATTTGTTTTATCTATTGTTTTTCAACTTAATGTTTACTTCAAAATCCCAACATATTAATTCCACTTCACTCTTCCCTTAACGACTTCAGAGCTGGATTTCATATTTGATTATAAGTTAGTCCTCTAAAAGTAGAAAGGGTAAAAAATGACCCATGATTGCCACAGTTCCTAGAATGCCGATATCAAACTATATTGGATTCTGATAAAGCTCTACTATCATTAAAAAATGAATTGCAACTAAGAGAAAAAGATTTGATCATACCGGATAGATTTCATATTATGAAATGCAGGAATCCTATTCCAAAAACTCTACAATATTATTAAAGTTGGGACAAATGAATTGAAAAATGAAATATACTTTCTACACTTTCTTAAATCTAGTCATTTTGTGCTGTTATTTGAGATCATAATTTCGCTGACGCATTCAAAAATAACAATCTTATCGATTAATTAGATAAAATAAAATGATGCAAAAAGATGGAAAATGAAACAAATATAATTTCAACTTAAACTTCCACAAATAAGAAAAACGACTTTAATCAGTATTTGATTATGGAGAAGATACAAACATATCAAATCTCGTTTTTATTATCCATTTGTGGCAGACTTCTCAAGATACTGTAAGTAGTCTTCCAGATTAAAAAAAGATATTCATTTTCAGTCACATGGAATGGACATTTCTATATCTCTTCTCTTCGAAATATTATATTAAAACTCAAAAATACGACGGATGAATGAAAAAAATAAATAAATGAAACAAATTACTTCATCGATAATTTCTTGTATTCGATCAGCATCTTCCTGAGCAATCTCTTCACTCAGTGAATCTTTTCTTATTTGCATAACGACTTCACCTGCTGAAGAGAATCGTCCAAGAATGATTAAATGTATAACACGCTTCCTCAATGGTCGCCTTGAAAGTTCCGCGCGGACAAATGATCGTGCACCGGCTTCAATAGGCTTATAAGTTTGATATATTAATTGTATCAACCAATTCACTAACTGAGAGCTTACTTCATTCAATTAATATCTAAGCCTTCCTGATGATAATTAATCGAATAAATTGATTATCATATTTTTTCTAATATTAAATAGAAAAAACTTGAGCAAACACTTGAAATTGAAAATATTCACTAAAAGAGTAAGAAAAATGAGCCGGATATTTCAAAATAAAGAATATACATACCAACTGATGCATTCGAAGAGATTTGTTGCTGCTGCTGGTTACCCACAACCTAAACATTTCATTATGAAATAATTATGTATAAAAGAAAAAATATATTTTCTTCATTTTTGTTCAACATTAAATTATTATAACTTCACCTTCAACTAATTATAATACTAACAATGATAGGATTCATCAACAAAAAATTTATTTTCAAATTTAGTTACTAATATTACTGGAAGTACAATTCAGTTTTTCTTCTCTGAAAACAATCTCTTTTGATTCTTCATGAATCAAAAAGAAGATAATATTCCAAACTTGATGAATGTTAGCAAAATACTACTGTTGAAGAGAAAAATAAATTTGTAATGATCTGATCATTACTTTAGATGCAGCATTTTTGCTCGAAGAATCAGAATAAGATCGGGCAGAGGATGATGAACTTGGACGTTGAGCGACGATTGCTAAGGGATTCGTTGCACGCTTCACAGTTACTGGACGTTGTTCACGTTTGTGTCTGGAAAAATGTCAAAAATCTAACCAAATCCAAAATAATTATCCTAATTCAATTGCAACGGTTCTTGCAGTTTGCAGATTATAATTCAGTATCTGTCGGGAATTCATGTTGTTTTGTTATTAGAAAAGAGCCATTCGGATTGAATTTTAATTAATTTTCAAACGGAGAAATGTTATTCCATCTTTCTTGACTTAATAAAAGATTTAAAGCAGAAGTAACCTTGATTCCTTCATTTGCTTCTTTTTTTCTTCCTCAATAAACTTATCACGTGTTTCCGCAAGCGCTTTTGCAGTAGTTTGCACCTAAAATATTCCACTGTAATCAAAGTATCCCAGATATGTATCCTTAATAATAAAGCAGTATGATTTAAACATTATATCCTCGAATATTCATTATAAAAAAAGACGCGTTTGCTTACCTGTATTTTGGAATGAAAAGTAGCCACGGTTCGGTACCTCTTTTGACAATCATAAGAAACAGCGTCAGCTGGTGCACCCGGTACTTCCTGGATGACGAAACGAAATCTGGTTACCTGTCCATTACAATCAATTTCAATAGTACCTCCCTGAAGTGAGAATGAACTCAAACATCATCGGAAATCTTTTTTCATACAACTTCACATTAAAATTTCCACGATTATAATTTTGCGAAACTCACTACAATAGTTTAATTCAATTTGAGCTATTCACAACCTGATCCTTTACATTTCCTCATAAATAATTGATAAACAATGTTATGAATGCGAATTTTAGCTCTAAAATTTCTTGTTTTGCTCCGAATATTTCCTAATTAAAACAAGAAAGATGAAATCCTTAATCATAATGAGGTTGAAAAAGAATACAATGTATCATAGAAAACATAAATCGTAAGAATGGACAAAAGATTACACTTCGGCTCCATAAGTATCAATTTGGAGAAATTCTTAAGGATAAAGTACTCTGCTGATCACAAAATGCATATAAAATAATTGTTGAACATTGGAGTAGAAAAATACTCAGGTGGATTAAAAACCTGAAATAAAATTTTTTCCCTTTTGGATTTCACCGTCATTCGTCTACAAATGATATTATCTAACTTATTTAGTGGAATGAAGTTCAGCCACTTTGAAGTTCGCTAATTAGATGGTGAAGATTTTATTTCATGTTTTTAATCCACCTCAAGTAGTCAGCATAGAAGTACACGTCATTGATCTTAACCTGTCATCCGGATTTCCTCACTGATCAATTCGAGTATTTAATCAGATTATATACTAATCAGAGTGCCTCGATCATCATATACTTCCAAAAAAAGTGGAGCATTTTCTCCTTGAAGAAGTTATTTTGCAAGAAAAACTCTATAATAATATTAAAATTGAAAACTAAAATGTAATAAATACATTTACTATAACATCTTGATAATATACGAAATGTGTGAAATATGGCATAAATGATAGACCTGTTTATCGATTTTTAGTAGCACTGGTTGTCGTGTCTTTTGAGCTAATTTAAGAGCAGTAATGCTTTCATCAGTAAACTTAATCATCATAGCTGATTGACGAGACATTGAGTCGATATCCATCTGCATCCGTAACACTTCCAAACTACCATTGACAGGGGATGAATTACGTGATGATCCGGTTCCAGCCATTTTAATGTCAATTCTTTCCTTCATCAATTCTTTACCTTTTCCACTTATCGTTTATTCACCTGAACAATCCATGTTGTTTTATTTCAAAAGACAAATCTTTCATACCAATGTGTTCAATAAATAACGCAGTAACAATACTCACTTATAGACTAAGAAAATTAATCAAAACTATTGTTGCTTTATGTTGAAATATCATTTCCCTTTATAATTGTAGATTTAAGAGAAAATTGTAGATTATCGATCTGAACTTGATAATGAAATTGTATATAAAACAGCAAATTATGCTGAGTGAGAAAAAAGTGTTTAGAAGATAGATTGTTTATGTAACTGCGTAGAGAGCAATCTCTTTGAGGTAGAAAATGAATAAGTCGAGTAAGTAAATTAAACACTTGAAAATTTGGCAATTTCGAAAGAGATGAGAAGTTGTATTGTGTAGTCTATGGACATTAGTTAATTCAAAAATAAAGAAATTGATAACATGAAAATGAATAAAGAGTATCGAATTTTCGAATTATTCTATTCATCATTGATTTGAAGAGATACATGAAAGAGTTAGGCAATTTTTGAAATAAGCCTCATATACATTATTTACCAAATTAATATACAAAAATTCTATATAATACTGATGAAGATTTTTTTATGAGAAAAGAAACGAACGGGAAGAGACTTATCAAAGAAATAACAAACCAATGATAATACTATACAATCATGATATCATACGACGCAAAACAGTGACATTATCAATTATTGCTTTTCTCGCCTCTTCCCCCTTCCATTCTCTCTCTCTAATATATGACGACAAACACGCTTCTTATTTTCGCTCTATATTAATCATTTCATCCAATCCTCTCTGCCAACATTTATAATTAGCGGTTTAAACAAAAGAAATGAATAGGTTACATTTCACAAATCATCTTTTCTATTATAAAAATTCAAATAAAAATCATTTCAAAATGCATTATATGAAATATATAAATACTTATTTATCCAAAGACAAAAAAAGAAAGAAAAAGAAGGGAAGAAATCGAGAAAGAGAGAGAGAGAGAAAGATATCGACGAAAAAATGGATAAACGAAGAATAACTCATAAGTGGTAATTGATTGACTTTCTCACTAAAACGTTAATATTTTGATGATATCGGTGAAGATATAAAGTGCCTACTTCATCAATAAAATCAAAATTTTATAAGTGAAATTAATCACTGGAGCAGTATGATATGAAGCGGTAGTAAAAACAAAGAATTGGAATTAAACAAACAGTTTAGTTAGATAAAATAGCGAAAGAGAGATAACGTTGACCGTTGTTGAGGTCAATCTGTTTAACCTTTTTTTCTTTTTTTCTGCAGTTGACTAATTGATTTCAAAAGGAACAAAATATGAACTCACTGAAAATAGATCGAGTACTTAAAATGTTTGAAAAATTAAATTAATCGATTGGCAATCAATCGAATAGTGTTGTTAAGTTGAACAATAAAGCTTTATAAAGGACAAAAATTTTCGTAGCCATACAAAGTGGACATTGAAGTTAAAAGCGCTTCGTTTTACAGGTTGACATCTGCTGAACAGTTACTATTCGATGATTAAACTTCCGTCTATATTATGTTGATCGAACATATGTTTCTATACTTAAAGTATTTCCAGCAAAAAATGTCTTCCTATCATTTTTTGTTCTAGTTTATTCCGCTTTCGAGAAAATATATAATAATCCTCTAGCTTTCCACCTTCCTGGATGTATATCATATCTATCCGAACACAGTAGGCTCAACTATCTAAGCATACCTGATAATGTGATGTCAATCAGCATTATATGTATATACATAGATGCAAGAAGGAAACTGATTTAAAATAGAATAATCTCGATAATTATTATATGAACCTATCCTTTCCTCTTTTACCTTTAATTAATTAAGGACACGAAATACAGTAATAAATTCAAGAAATTAAGCCTAACGCAAAAATACAGGATATACATAAAATAAAAAAATAATAATCATTCAAAATTAAATTTTTTATTTGACTATACAAAAATTTCACGGTATCTGTAGCTTTGTTTAGTATTTCGTTAGATACATTTATTTATTTATTATTTTCGCCATTTTTTTAAAAATTATTTGACATAACAATTTTCTTCTACTATGTTTAATCGTTTTTTTCAAAATATTTATTGTCAGCATATATGTTATTTGGAGATTTTTTCGAACATTTAAAGAATGTGAAATGTTCCCAAAGATGGCTGTTTTTCATGAGTTTAATACAATTAGACTGTAAACTGTTTTTAAATTTTCATTGAAGTTTAATTTCAAATTCAAAATTTTTAGCCATGGTCAATTACATGAAATTAAAATGTTTCAAACCAGACTGAAATATCTGAAAAACTTAGAAATTTTTAGGATTTTCATATTATCATCGTATAAGAGACACTGTTCAAATATCACTAATTAGATGCAATAACCTCATTTATAAAATTATTACAATATGGGAGGTATTATTAGCAGGAATGATTGGATCGTACTCTCTCATTAATATTTCATCAAATTTTATCATCTCTTCCAGTATATCAATCCCTACTCGACGATGTAGAAAGTATGTGAACTATCGTATTTTTATTAGAGAAACTCAACTTCTCCCAGTAATTAATTACTATGAAAATAAGTAGTTTTGTTCCATGAATAATTTTAAGACTCAATAATATTTTTATTACCAACTGGTTTTCCTTCTTTCCTGAGCTTTAATTTTAGCAGTACAAAACATTATTTACATTTACCGGAAAGGAATTATTATCTGTCATAATTTTAAAATTAGAAAAAATATAAAATTTAAAATTTAAACTAATAAAATTTATAAAAACAAAAAAGCTGAAAAAAATGCATGATCCTTTATCACTAAATACTTACACAAATCTCTACTTTGATCACTTTTTGCATGTTTTTATCGGTGATAATGCGTAGCTAAAAATTATATCTGATGTAAGAGAGAAAGAAGAGAAAGGATGACAATTTTTCTCTCTCCCTCCATCTCTTTATCACTCTACCGCTAAAGATAAAAGTAAATAGTAAGGAAAGATCTTTCCGTAATGTTGTAAGTTAAATTAGACTAAATTATCCTAATGTATCGTTAATAAATGATTGAAGTTTTAGAAGGAATTTTTGATGAAAGAAGAAAAGTAAAGTTGAATTATGTAACAGATCTAATAAATTTATAGAATCAAATTATAAATAGCTACGGAATAAATATGAGAGATTGAAATCACACTTATTACGTTCATTAATCCTAATGAATCATCCATTTTAATAATGATTTTTGGATATTTATCTATCAGTAAACTGCTTTCTGAAATGCTATATTCTTGTTTTCCGAAACTCAGTTTCAGTGATTCATACTTCCTAAAGAAATGGATATCAAATAAAATGGTTGAAACTTAAGCATTTCTTTTTTCATTATAAAATGAGACAGAGAGTGAGAGAGAGCGAGAGAGAATAAAAGAAGAGACAGCAAATCGCAATTGTCCTAATTCGATCATTAACTGAGAAAAAAATCCATAGAAGTATTAGAATTTTTATCGCATTGTATTGCAAAATGAAATAAATCTCTTCCGGAAAATTGACACTTCCCGCCGTATGATAATATTTTCCGTTAGACAGATTCATTTAGAAGACGATGAATTTAAGAAAAATAAATGAATTAACTAAAAATTACAAACGTTCCATTACACAACAAATTTTCAGGAGGTAAAATAGACAACTGAATTGAACTGAGTCATTTACAATATGCTTACGAGAAAAAGAGAGAGAGAGAAGGAGAAAGAAATATCTCTTTTCTCTTTCTAATCATCGAAGAAAAAAGATATTTTGAATATAGACGAAATCAATAGTTTACGTCATTGTTCTTCTAACAAAATCGGAGCTATGAATTCGAATCCGTCCTTTCAGAAATGTTGTTAATTGCCTAATAATTTCCACTTCTTTTCGTTCATTTCTAATATAATAATAACATTAAAAAGATCACAAATTTTTTATATCAAAAAAATAAAATTTATTTCTTAAAAAATTGAACTTATCACACTATTCGCTTTTTATTCTGATATTGAATTGAATGTTGAATTATTTTTCTTCGTATCATTGATTCATTTTTGTTTGATAGTTAAAAGAAAAAGTCAGAGGAATAAGAAATATTTATTGCAGTTATTATCAAAATTATTGCTAATCGGTCAGTCATTTGGGACAGTTCGAATTTTCTTTTCTTCAAGAAAATAGTACTATTAAATTAAACAAAAAAAAGAAGATAACAATAATGCAACATCTGTCATATCATTGTCTCTAATTCATCAAATAATCAAAATATATGAAGGTACCATCAAAAGTATATATGAAAAAAGATATGATAAAGTCATTTATAGCTCAAAAGCAGAATTTTTTTCCTTTGAAAATAATCGTATACTATTCGATTAGAAATATAATGCACTTTAATAAAATATATGAAAATGTCAACAGAATATATGAGAACTTGGAAAAATGGATATTAAAAGGAAATAGATAAAATAATTTGAAAAACAAAAAAACAAAACGATACGCTTCAATTTTTTGAAAAATCGAAAATAGAATTAATAACTGGAAAATTGTAAGGAAAAGAGAAATGAAATACAATTAGAATCTTAATAATAAAGGACAGGTTTCTATTTTTATAATCGAATTTATCAGTTCTCCGAATGGAATCACAAACGTTTTCACGCGAAAAAATTACAGATGAACACTAAATTTATGTTATATAATTATCATGATTTTGTATGTTTTCAATAAAATGCATTTAACAAATTATAAATTATCAATATTGGTTTAAAAATAAGACATGATTTGTACAATACAAAATGATTACGGTCACCTTCTACTCCCTTTTTTTTAAAGAAATGAAAAATTCCCAATGAATCCCATATCCTTTTCAATAAATAAAATGTGTGTCAATTTGTTGCAACAGCTGGGGAAAAAAATTCTTTTTTCTTTTTGGAATTGATAATAGCAAAGTTAATCATTCAATCTATGAATCTTGAACTGATGTCAAAAATTCATAAACAGGTGGAAAAAAAAAATTCCAAACAATATCAGGAAGTATAAGCGAGAGTGAGCGAGGAAAGGATGAATGCTTCCATTTAGCAATGAATTATTTTTATTATTGAAAAATTTTAATTTAGTAAACTTTAACATATGTTTAAATAGAACTAGTAAGCGAAGAAATATGAATGCATTCAATATTAATAAGCCATCATTGTTTGGTAAAATATTAAAAATGAGGAGAGATGACAAAATTTTATTTAACATTGAGAAAAAGCAAACCGGCTTAAATAAATGTTTAGATGAGCAGCTTTTCCTAGCTTCTCAAACTGAAAAAAAATGATAAATTTTAAAACTGATGATATCGGCTCACCAATTTACTTCACACACACACACACACCACAGACACACACACATACATATGCACACACATGCACACACTATATCCATACTAGAAAAATATACACATGAAGAGGAAAGACAGAATGGAAGAAAGGTTTTCCAACCAGTTTCAAAGTAAAAAAAACTTCGAATCGTCTGTTCATTGGAATGTATGAAGTTGGGCATAAAAATTTCGTACAACCTGTAACCGTAAATAACAACTACTTTTTTATAATAATATCAATAATCATTTTTAAAAAAGTATCAGAACTTTTGATGTCTATTATATTTGAAATTTTGAGGGCAAGAAAAAACTGAACAGGAAACATTAGATCATATAAAATACTTGTTAGTAAATTCTACTGTTTTTCTTTTTTTCTTTTTCTATTACTTCCTTATTCTCCTTGTCTTTTACATTTCTATAATCATTTTTTAACATTAAAAAAAATGAATGGCTCAAATTTTCAAGATGGGAAAAGAAATGAGTAAATATTTTGTAGAAAATAAATGAATGCTATAAATCCTATAACAATTAGAAGATGAATAAATTCTTTTTGCAATGTATAAGAGCAGGAAATAGTGTATGATGGTAAAAATAGCTTAATTAATGACATAAGTATTATGTCAACTTTTTATTTTTTACATATATCGTTATTCAAATGCGTATTTCCTCCAGATATCTTTTCATTTATTCGTCAAGAGTAATTTCACAATTCTCTCATAACTTTCATTTTAATCCATATTTTTTCCTACATTTTTTTGATAAATTAGTAAGCGCAGAATTTAGGTCCATTTTGGGAGAGCAAATTTTTGAAAATAAGACGAAGGGATAGATGGGAAAGTAACTGTCATTAGTCAATTCAACAGAATGCTATTGCGTTATTATCAACCAATTGATGAAAATAAAAATATTCTGAAAATGAACAAGAAATAGAAAAAAAGAAAGGAAAACATAAAAAAGAATGAGGCAAATAGAGAAAAGATATTAAATGGCTTCTGTTAACAAATATATCAATAATTAAAATTACAATGATAAACAACATGAACAATCCCTTTTCTGATTTCAATTACAGAAGTATAGCGCTAAAAAGTCTATAAATTCCTCAACTCGGGAATAAAGAGCACCAAAATATTCTCAATCATAATCTTTATCGTATTAAGAATATATTTTTGGATATTGTAATTATTATTCATTTCATCCTGTGAACCAAAATGATATCGCAAGGGTACTAACCGTTAGATAATTATATGACAAATATACTCGGCTATTATCAATTTTCCTATCTCATCTTTTTCAATTCTTTAGCATTCAACTTGAAACAAACACATTTATTTCGCAGTGGAAGAAAATATGAAGTATAAACAGTGATAACACAATTATCATTTTTCCCTCGACCATTTACGTTTCATAGATCGTTGATAAAATCTTACTGTTTACACAACACAATATTCTACTACGCACACCTTCTTACCATTTCTAGCACCTACTATGATTTTTTTGACCCATAATTTGAAAAATTTAGGATAAACAGAATGAAAAGACGCATAATGTTTAAAAAATGAAATTGCTAACAACATCTTATCGCCGATGGCAATCAATTATGCATTTCTCAATAAACTAATTTCTTGAAACTCTAATTTGACAAAATTCATGTTCTTTTCGAAAACAATATTTTTAACAGTCAAAAATTAGAGAATGAAAAAGATATTTGCATCAATGAAATATAATTACGATCGCTTCATTTCTCTTATTATGCTGCTTTGAAACAAATTATTACAATAATTCAAAACAAATGCACCATTATTGCAAAATAATTCGTCCATAACGGAATACATTAATATCTTCCATATTAATTATTTAAATAAATTAATATGGATCAGTTGGAAAAGCTCAACGTCTCACTGTCATTTATATTTTACAAAATTTTTCATCCACTCGCTCTAAATTTTTATATCATATATTTACAACTTTTCAATTACTACCACGATGTGCACATTTTATCATTATTCAAACTGATAATGTTTCTGATAAAAACAAACTGGTATGAATGATGATAACATTTTTAATGTCTTTATCGATCAATGAAAAACTATGGCAACATTTAGAAATTAAATGCAAATTAAGTTTTGAGAAAATAAGAAAAAACAAAAGGTTAAAAAAAATGACAGTTTATGTACTTATTGCTATGAAATATAAATTGATAAAATTGAATTGGAAGAAAGGCATTAACATAGTTCATGATATATTTGATAAATTAATGCAAATTTTGTCAGTCTCTTCAAAAGTTCTGAGCTTATGTAATATCAGTAAGTAAGCGATATGAAATGATAATAGGAATTTTAGATTTCATGAGGAACTTGAAGTGTAAAAAAATTTTCGGAAGAAATACAAGGAAAATAAAACTTAGAATTCGATTGCTAAATGATTCATTTTCTCATAGCATATCGCCAATTTTTGATACAGAAATTGAGAGTTAAATTTGCAAAATGGTACCTTGTCAGAAAATCGCATTTTTCAAAATCTAAATATCCAGTCTTTCAAAACTGTAGACTTGATTTAAGAAAAAAGACAATAACGATCTAACTCTCCCTCTCTCTTCCTTTCCCTTCCTCTCCTCTTATCTCTTTGTTCCTCCCTTATGCCTAACTAGAAACAGAATTATCATATGAACTGAGATATTTCACCGAAAAATCTCCTTGACATAGTGATTCTGAAGACTTTACAGAAACCGATATAGCGGATATCTGGGATATATACCTTTTAATGCCTGCATCTATCTCTCTATAGATTTTTTGAATTGTTTTAATACATGGAATAGAAATTAGTGGAATGCTCACAAACTACTGCACTTTCACATCTTTTATCACTTGGTTACTGGTTGATTGGTGGATTTATCGATAAGTAAAACAATGAATCACTTTAATTAAATTTGTCATGTAAAAAGAAATAAATGAAAGCGAGGAATAAAATAATTTGAAAAAAGTTGAATCAAAGATAAAAAACTGATAATAAATACTGTGATTTGGTAAAAAAATGATTTATTAATGAAAGTTGTTTTCAACACTGATCATAATTATTCGTCCACTTTTATCATGATAACAGCAATTTCATTTGTTCCTGAAGATTCTAACAACATCTTAGAAGTATGAAACAGATGAAAAAATAATATTAATAACTGTAGATTAATTGCACACCACAATGTTACGATCTGATTTTCAACAGTATAAATTTCTATCAAATAATCATTTGTGATAAAGATTGAAATGGTAATTTATAGATTGATTTCAATAATTACTGTCATATATCTCCCGAAGCTTTAATATTCGTAATCATTTATGTAAATATTTAGAAGAATCTTCCAACAATATCACCACCAAAAATGTTTAAATTACCACAATATTTGGACGCTTCATTCTAAGCTTTCCAAAAATTTATATTGAAAAATACAATTTATCAATACAAATTATAATCATTTTCTTTATACGAATGCTTTATCAAACATTCATGATATTAATGACATGACTTTATAAAAAAAGAAAATTTCAGTTGGATCTCTTTGAATAGATTTTGAACTGAATGAATTTCATCTCATTCATTTGACAGTAGAGCTGATAAAAGATCAGAAAAGATTTAAATAACTCGATTTTAAAGAAGATTGCATCGTCGATCAAAGATTTTTTGAGCTCTCTCCTCCACTTGCGATCTCCTCTTTCCTCCTTCCCTATTTTTATTTCTTGTTCCATGTTTATACTAATTATAACAGTCGCATTTCTAATCTAAGTAATTAATTAACCACACGCATATTAGTTCTTAGTGCTAGAAGTCAGAGCAAATCGATTTCAAAATTATTACTGTCCTCCCGGACAATCAACAAGACATGATATGCTGCTAAACTGAAAACGATCATCGGAAATTATTTGCTTCAGCCATTAATAATATTCCTTTTACTTTATTATATAATGTCAAATTAAGATATTTGATGAAAATTAATTCACTAATATTATACTAATGTGTTGAATCAAAGAAGAAACAAATGTGATTAACTTTTAATGATATGAACCTAATTTAGTATCCCAAGAAGTTTATCAAATATTTTAGTTAAAAAAAATCATCCATTGATTCCACTGGCTAAATCTTCATGAATCATGAAATGGAAACGCTCAAATAATTATGATAAAGTTTCCAAGGCCTGAATTTCTTTTTCTCTTGCAGAGATTGTTTAATAAAACAAATGACACTTACCATGAGTTAGAATTAGAAGGAAAAAGATGTGAATAATAACATGAATTCGAAAGAAAAAGAAAATGACGAAATAAAAGTTTTGATATTTAGAGAAATTTTATTGAACACTAAAAAAATCTAACAGCAAAATGAATAGTTTACATAAGAGAACATAGCAAGAAGGCACAACTTTCTAAACTTTTCATATTATAATTTAATGAATCATTAGGAACTTAAATGGAAAATTTTTCGAGAATACCGAAAACGGGTGCTATTTTTTCCGCAATTTTGCTACTTAGCACTTCCTGAAACACTTTTTCTTTTTTTAAAAAACACGAAGTGCAAAAACACGAGATATTTTTTCATTCTGTGGTAACCACTTCAATCTTTCTTTTTTTCACTAGTCATCAGATACATAGAAAAATACTTAAATTTTTAGTTCTACCAAAATATTTATTTAAGGATTATTTTTAAAAGAAAAAAACTTCCTTTCAATCTCAATCTATTTAAAGAATTTAAAAAATCAGTTGAAAACTAGTTGAAAGTTTTTTTAATTCGAAGAGATGAATTTACGCGGAAACAATGGGTTATTTTCCTTTTCTTATTGATTTCCATATATCATTAACTAAGGAAGATAAAATATGATTCATATGTAGTTTACATGAAGTAGAATGAATATATTGTTTATCAAACAGTGAAATATACCTATCAAATTTCTTCATCAATTCTAAATTGTTAATTTAATCAGACAAAATGAGAAAAAATGTATTTTGCAGAAAAATGTGAAAAAAATTGGAAAAACTTCCAAGATTTGTTAAACCTGTTTCTTTTGTTTACAAAGTGGACAAAAAATAAGAGAAGAGATACCGCATATTTGTATTGAATGGAAACGAAATAAAATAGATTTTATAATGAAGTATGAAGTGAAGAAACTAACAACTGAACGCTAATGGTATTCGATGGCAGGCGCAATTAGACGCAAGCGCATTGGACCAACTCCGACATTTCTGTCTCATTCCGCTAAATATCCTTCTTTTCTTCTTTTATCATATCGCTTTTTTTTATCGTTGTACCATTTATTTATAATAATAACTGGAAATTCTTTTTCTTCTTATTATTAAATGACAAAAAAATCACGCTTTTTACGAGAGATTAAATTGCAAAGAAGATGGAAACACAAAAAGAAAGCGAAAGGGAGAGAAAAAGGGAAAAGGATGTGATATAAAGAGAAAATATGACGTCAATAACTTGATATTAATACAACAACAATAAACGAAATGAAATAAGAGTGTTAAAAAGTATATATACAATAAGTAGAATGCAAATACGAGAGGATTTATACTGATCAAGTAAAGGGAGAATTTAGTGGAGGAGCAGGATAAGCAAAAGATAATTCAATAGAAAAAGATGAAGGTTACAATAAAGCGATTGAAGGGAAGAAATAAAAAGAACTAAAGGTACAATAAGAGTAAATATGGTATATAAAATAGTGATGGTAATGCTCACTTCTACTTATATGTTTTTTTGTAATTTATCTCTTTTTTTCTTCTGTAAATGTTGAAAATTTTTGTATGCGAATATTTAAAGTATGCAGAAATGGAGTGAAAAATTGTAGATTTGAGTAGAAAAAGATCTCACCTTTAGCTTCTTAAAGAAACGATTTTAATTACCGATGTCAAAAAACTGATACTGCAGAAGAAGAGAAGGGATTTTGTATGAAATAAGTTATAATTAATTTCTAAATTCATTTGTGAATATTAAAATCTTACGGTGGAGAAACCGTTCGGATTTGCTTTTTCCATTCTTAATTCTTAGCATGAAATATATTAGGAAGCAACTGTACTCCTCATTTCTTTGATCTTTTCACCTTCCATGCCTTATAAATGGTAAGTTCTTTCAAAAAATAGGACAAAAAGACCATAACTCAACAATCATGTATCCAAAATCACACTGATAATAGATTGTAACAAATATTCCTGAATTCCTATATTTTGGATCATATATGAAAGAAAGGAAAGAAATAAAAGGGTGATTAAAGCCTTTAAGAAAATTGCGCATCGATGCATTTGGTGATAGTGTAATAATGCAACTAAAGATAGAATCAAAAAGAAAGGGGGAAAGTGGTGAGTGAAAATTACCAAACTGAAGCAGTGGATGATATGACAGATATGCTGATCAGTTCGGGAGGAATGGAACTCACAGATAAGGGAAGAAGGTCTTCGTAATCACTGAATGTCAAAAACGATCAGCAGTATTAAAAGTGGTGCTTTGGTCTAGAGTCAATTCGCGACTCTCGCAAATTTATATTTTTTAAATAATTATTGACACCGGTGGAGGAATTTATTAGAGATATTATTGATAATAGTTTAAGGTTAGGTTAGAATAATGAAGGATTTTTATCTTTTCTGAGCTCTAATATATGGATTAAACGTGATAAGTTATGAATTCAAGTACGAGTTGAGGTTTTTGGATGAAGCAGTAGGTTTTCTCATATTATTCAAATAAAATATCTTAGATAAACACTAAATAATTTCAGAAAGGTATGCCAGTGTGAAATTAATGGGCGCATTGAGTAGCAGTGTTCAGAAAGAATCGAGACCTGATTGGATTGCGCCAACCTCAACACGTAAGGGTAATAATGTTCAGCACAATCATTTAGCATCACTTCTTGTCCATAACAATTGTTTTACCGGGAAATTAACAAATTTTCGTCGGCGACGAAAGGTAATTGTAATTTTTTCAAATTAGAATTATTAGAATAGAAATTAGAGTAGAAGTTAGAAATTAGAATAGAAGCATAATTCAAATTGCTGAAATGGTAGGCTCTTTGTAATAGTTTTCACGAAATTAAAAAGTTGTTTGTTTCGGTTCCCAATCTCTATCCTCTTCGGAAAATTCCGTAATTTATTTGTATTATTTTATTTGGCAATGAATCGAATACACAGTGGATTGTAGAATTCATTGTAAAGATTTTAATTTGCTTTCTTTGGATTTTTTAGATTTTGGATTTATAAAAATTATAAAAAGATTATATGACATCAGTTTCCGTAAGACCTATATTATTATTATTTCACGGAATTAAATAGAAAAGTGAAAAATATTTAGCTTTAGAGTTTTCATTGCAGTATCAACAAATATCACGCGAAGATCAGCGTGCTTTTTGTGATCTTATTAGTCACTGGACAAACGCTGAACTTGTTGCTTTATTTACGGAAATGAAAAGTGCCTGTGGTGTACGAGAATTGATTTCGATAGCTGAAGAAGCGCGACCGAGCACATCTGTTCTCGCAACAGATCTGCTCAATGCATGGAAAAACGAAGTAGTTTCTGATTGCTTTGTCATACATAAGGTAATTATGACTTTGTTTTTCACTAATAATTCAAAGACTAGCTAAACTTTTTTGTTTACATTTCTTTTGAAATTCATTCAGTTGCTTTCTGATTGATGGCTTTTTCATTAGTTTTAACTCTATTATTAGACCTTAAAGTTTCTATTCAAGGAACTTTTGACTAAAAGTAATAGAATAATATTCATCTATATTCATTTATTTTTCGTTGGTTCGCAAAACGTCTAAAGTAAGGTATCTGCAGAAAGAGAGATAAATAATGACAAAGAGTTTGTTCGCATCTATTTCTCTGTGACTTAATTGTTATTAGTATTTTGAAACGGATCTGATGTTTGCTATGCAAAATTAATTTTTTTTTTTATTTTGTGTCTTCTCGCATTTTCTTGGATTATTATGCTGTTTATTTTCTAAATATGCCTTTGACATAGAAGATATATTTTATTACAGGGGCTAAATTTCATAACTTCCAGGGATCTCGTTATGCTGCTCACTCATTTATACTCCGAGCACGTTGTCGATATTTCTCTGATTTCTGGGATTCACTAGTCGTACAACAGTCGGATGATGCGAAATTGGAAATTCTGTTCATGGATAACAGTTTATCATCAGAGCAATTCCAAGCAATGTTGTATTATATTTATTCTGGTGAATACGATAAGTCATTATGTGATTCCGATCGACAGTCGTTTGATGCCGTTTTGCAAAGGTTTCATTTCGAGCAAATTAACAAATTGATTTTGTTTATTATAAAATTATTTCATCATAAATCTTAGATTACTTTTTTTTTAAAATTACATTCAATCTTTCTCTAAGACCGCAGGTTTTCAATAAAATTAATATCGAAATTTCTCATTCAAAACCAAAAGAAATCTTGATCTGTAGATAATTAGCCTAACAAATAATGGGCATGCCGAACAGAGACAACTTTGGATACGATTATCGTGCCCACATTCATAAAGCATTTATAATTTCAAGGTATGGTTGTGGTTCGTCGCTTTCTAATGATCTCATGGCGGCGGATTTCCAAGAAGATGAATGCACTTTAGTTTTTACAGCGAGAAGCAGTAATACTTTGATTAAATCCCTACATTATTTGTGATTTGTTATGTCAGTATTTTAGATATAGATTGTAAAATTTTCAGGCGAAAAGAATCATAATAAGGATCGTGATTATCGGGTGAAATGTTCGGGAATAGTTCTGGCAGCGCGATCCAGTTATTTGCGATCTTTGATAGAAAAGCGTATTTTATGTGATGAAGAATTAAAAATTGTTATCAATGAACAGCTTTTTCCACGTACATATGCACGTATTATTTTGAATGCAATTTACACCGATCGATTAGATCTGAATAAGGTATCAATGTTTAATATTAAGTGAGCAATCTTAACTGTATTGTTTTGGATATCCTTTGTAAGCCTTTTTTACGAATCATGGAAGTATTTTTCGTTTAATATGAATTTATAGATGCAAGAGGAATGCCAAGTATCGGTAAGCAGCTTGAGTGAAGTACAAGCAATTGCATCTGGACAACGGCACCTTGCTCCTCTTCGTCATGCTATTGATATATTTCATATAGCACAATTTCTTAATCTTCCTTATTTAATGCACGGTTGGTATATTACGAGAGTATCTTTGCTTCCCTAGCGAAAATGTCAATTTTACTAACATTTCTTTTTCAAGCGTGGATCATTTCATTTTCGATAGTTGATTATACGAGAAGCAATTGTTTCTTGCCTTTTTTAGTCTGCGAAGACACTATCGTAGCACAAATGTCTATAGAAACGGTTGGAAGTCTTTGGAATTGGGCATGCGAAACCGGTGGTTCTGCATATGTTCGTCGTCAATGTGTCGCATTCCTTCGTTCTGATTTCTCTCGAATTTGTTCTTCACATTTACTTTTTGAGTTAGAAAAAGATTTGCTGAAGAGTTGCCTGCTTTCCGATTATGTTCAGGTTTTTCAGTTGTTTTTTTTTTACTTTATTATTTCTTTTATAACATGTAATATCTTTTTGCACATTTCCGAATTACACCGACTGAAAATCTAGTATTGGGAATAAGATAGTTTATTGAGATAAACTATCATAACATATATTTCGGTAATCAAACTAACTCCGTAATATTTATCGCTATTTGGTGTATGTTGTGTATATGCAGTGTGCTGAAGTGAAAATTTTGGAAGCAGTAATACGATGGGGTGAACATGAATTGATGCGACGAATGGAGGAACGAGAACCAAATTTGATCGCCAATACCACCCACAGTATTAGTAGGAAAGGCATTCGCCGTTCTGAGTTGAATGATGGGGAACTGAAGAGCATTTTGTCAGATTTATTACCTCTTGTTCGGATCGATTACATTCTTCCTCCATTCCACCAGGTAATAGCTTATTTTTGGTAAAATAAATGTTCTGTTTCAGTCTTGATCTTCGATTTGTCTTTTTATTCATAATTTAGCTACTTTTATTGATGGATTTATTTAGCTTTTTTATAATACTACAGAGTTTGAATGCTGCTTATAAACGGGGTCTGTTGGATAGATCACCACACATGGATTTATTTGGCCAACGTTATCCTGATAGCAGATCGCCGGATGTGAATCCTGATGCACACTGGTTTGATCATAGTGTACCACGCCGACATTCTGCTGGACCACGGCTTCTGTTACCATACATTATAGTTTGTTTTCATAAACTCTCATCATGTTTTTGCAGCTTCGTACACTTCATTCTCTAATTTTTACAATTATTTTTATGGTATTAATAAACTACTTTACTTCTGTTCACTTATTTAGTTTTTTTCTAGGAAATCCAGAAGCGATTGAGACATTTGTGTAAAAATGAAGAAGATATATCATTTACATTACAACAGAAAACTTTTCCTGCCGATGGACTAAAACTTTCCGTTAACAATTTGTCGCCAGAAATCATTTCCGAAAAACTAAAACTAAAGGTTTGATCTTATTCTAAAACTTTTTTCATGAGTAAAAGATTTCTTAATCTGTTGTTTTAGACATGGATGGGCTTTCAAATTCGAAATATAGCATATATGCACTCATAAAGATTATTTGGTCGACGTTAATTGAAGACAAAAAAAATGGAATATTTTGGCGTACAAATTGCATGGTCTTCATATACACCTCAAGATTTCAGATTGAAAAGCGTGTGAAGGAATTAGCCAAAGATGATTTATTGACAAAAATATCTTGTTGTGGTTGTTCACACCATCTTGAGTTAGCCATCGAGCAGGTTAACCTTTTTGTCTACTAAGTTTTCCCAGATTTTCGATCTTTTAAATCATTAATGTTCCCTTATTTTCTTTACCTCGATTTCAGATTCGTCTTCGTGTACTTCGAGAGCTAAATGTGGATGAGGGGTGTGTAGAACTGTCATGTATTTGTTCGGGATCAAAACGAAATTTACTATCACATTATTATTCCAGCCAACCAACAGTCGCCTGTGATGCCGTCAATATTGACATTCCGTCTTCATCTACAGCGCTTTCTAAGAGTAGTATCTTATTTATTTATTTATTTGTTTTGATATACTTGTTTAGATAGAATTGTGCAGATAGAATTGTTGATCTCGATTCAAGAAAAATGGAATTTGCTAAGAGACAAAAAAAAGTTATTGTATGCTTACTCATATAGGAATTTTTAATAATGGTAAAATATAAACTCTAAAGCAGTCTATATAATGCAGTTTTTGATACATTGGATTTACTACTATACACATGAAAATAAATAAATCCCTTATTCAAGTTAAATTAGAGCGAATTCAGTATTCTTTTTTTTGCTTTTTTATGATCTACTTAATAGTTTATTTTTTGTTCAATTTGATATAACTTCAACTCACAGTTATTGATTATTTTCTTCTAATCATAGTAATCAGCACTATTTCCTTCTTCAGTTTTATATTCTTCACATCTTTTTATTTCTCATGAAGTTAAGAAGAATTCCATGATATTTTTCTTTCCAGCAGTGTTTTTTTTTTATTTTTTTCAGATAACTATGGCAAAAGCTGCTTACCAGATGTACTGCGCAATGAATCCACTCTGTAATACTTACACATAATATATATAAACAATGATCGTAACTACACATTTTATTTTCGCTAGTTCAAACAAATGTAAAATTGATTGTTCAGTATTGTTTTCTGTATAAATAAATAAATAATTTGGTTCTACAAATGAATTATCATATTTATTTATGATTTGTTTGTGAAAATAATAAAAATTTGCGGGATATTTTGAATTCAAAATTTAATTCTTTTTGATCTTAGAAGCTAATTATGTCGTTGCCTCTCGAAACATTGAAACATTTACTATACGATTCTTCTATCTTATTTTATCTTTCTGCAGCTGCATGTGAATCCTCATTTAATAAGAAAAAAATCTTCTGTTTTTTGCAATCAAGCTTTTTTGCACCAAAAACAGCAAATTGTGAACTTGTAAGCATGATGTGATTCAGAAATGTAGTAATCAACTTTTTGATCCGATTAACAGTTCATGGATTTGTTGACTTGATTTATTTCACACTGATTTGTGAATGTTTATTTAATATTATGGATTGGTTTCCATAAGACAATCGTAGGCATTAATTATACTTTCCTCATAAAAAGCAATTAAAGTGAGAATTTCATGGCAACTGCTACAAAATACTAAGGGAGAACAGAACCGTTGATATGATTTTATTTGACCAAGAATCCAGTTTAATACTACTTCTGATTTTTATTTTAGTAATCTCGAAAATTTTGAGATATGATTAGCTCTTATTGTTTTTGAAATCAACTCTTTAATTTAATTGAAAATCTGATGACTAATGATTTATTAACTGAAAATTTCTCAAAATCTACCCTAAATTGAATCGAAATTTATTTTATTGTATAACTAAACATAATTCCCACATGTCGCTTAAGCTTTCATTTTTCTGTAAATGAAATAAATTTTATAAAAGTGTAATTTTGAGATATGAGAGGCCATTTGTTGTCACTTCAATCACTTTCACGAATCTTAATGTCAGTTTTTGAATGTGAAAATGACATAATACTAATACTGATAGTTTCTTTTTTTTTATTTTTTCTTTTGCTTTTGATGATTTAATAGAAATTTGAAATTTTTCACTCAAAAAACTTTGCAATTGAAATTCGACCGATTGGAAATAACAAGGAAGCGCGGATATGATGAACAGTTCCATCTGATTATTGCTGCTTTATTGCAACATTTTTCAATAAATTGAAAAATTATTTCTATTATAAGAGAAGCAATTTTTCGCATATCACGAAAGTTAATACTGATAGTATATCAGAAATCTTCATTTGAAATATTCTTTTTCAAATGAAGCATTTTTGCGGTGAACATTTGAAATGTTCTTTGATTACTTCGAAGAACGAATTCATCAGTTGCTGTTTTATTCCCAAAATAAATCACAGGGAATATAGATTGCTTCAGGTGCGATTATCCTTCCATTTCATGAAATGAGTTAATATAGAACAAATCTTTGGCAAAAAAATTTTATTTAACTTATGAAAGAAATTTGAAATTCCTGAAATGGAAGTAAATAATCGGTAATTCATCATTTCAGTGTATATCAGCTGTGATAAGCAATGATCACACCCAAAAATTTTTCACCTACTTTAATGAATGTTAGATGCTATTTCTAATTTTGTAAAGAAATAAACTTAAATCATTTAGGGAAACAAATTCAATCTTAATATTTATAGAAATTATTTTCTTCAACTAGAAGAGAAATATTGTTCATTGCTATTCCTATTGAAAATTTATGAAATTAAACAACGTCTTTTTAAAGCTGAGAAGAAAATTATTTTTAAAAATAAGTATCCTGTTTCACATTTCAATTAACTTCTTCGTATAAATCAACGAGTTATTGGATTCATGTAAATTTTTCAATTCTGCTTCATTCCTATTCCTGTTTAGTAATAAGTATGTTAAACATAATTCAGATGTTTAAATTTATTACGCACCTTTCTTAGCAACTCTATCTTTTGATTTTCATCAGTGATATTGTTTGTAACCTATCGGTGTTAAATCTTTTATTTCAAATTCGATCCTTATAATAAATAGCTTTACGAAAAACGCCTATCAAATTTTGCAGAAAATTCCAAACACGAAAGCTTTTAGATATTTCAAACTTTTATTTATTTAACTATTTGTATTACTGATCCCAAGAAACGGAAAGATTGTACATCCTGCATTTCAGCCAATCGTAATTGGTAGTGGTGAATGCAAATTTGAGTTTATTTAGCTTTAGAAATGTAAATTTAATTTAAAGCAATTTACTGATTGCAGAACTATTTTAGACTGGCTTTTTCATGGAAAAGAAATAATGATAAGAAGAGTAAATGGCAAACGAATTCAAGGAGGAAGCTGAAAGTTATTCCATTCATAAACATAATATATTAAGGGTGCAACAGAGCTTAATAATGCGCCTTATTTCAGTTCTTTCTAGTTCATTTCCATGCTTAATCTAGACTTTGTGATAGTAAGATAAACACTGAATATGAAAATGAAAGAAAGAAATTAATAGATGAACTATTGGAACAATAGTCTTAATTTATTATTTATCGCTTATGAATACAAAATACATTCATATATTTCAACTATTTCAGCCATTTAATTCACGTATAATTGATCCGTAAGATGTCTAATTACATATTATCGTTCTTATTTGATACTTGTATTTGCACTAAAATTTTAGCTTTCAAATAATCAATTCCGTTTAAAATTGGAAAGATTTATGAGTTATAAAGGTATCTAGAAAGGATCCAAAGGTATAAATCTCCTTGGTTACGCGTCCTACTCTTTCATATATATTTGCTTTTTTAATCTTATCATTTAAATGCATACATTTTTAAATTTGCGGTAAATTTGGTAATCTCTAATAATTATGATGAAAATGCTCTCTTTCATATTCTCAGAAAATGCTAAATTAGAATTTTAATTTTTTTTTTATTCTCTCATTTCTTTTCTTTATTTGTGAGATTTTGTGAGATTTTTTCTGAAGTTTTCTCTTTTTTGTTTTTGCACTATAACTAAGAAAATTATCACAAAGAATTTTTAAGAAACATTTTTTGCTTTTTCTATAAATTCCATTTGATTGTTAAATTTAATTATCCTGTAATTGAAATTCGGAAATGCGCAGTTACCTTGAAAAATTATATGATTTGAGCGTTTTTGCAGACTTTGAAATTACGCAATTTTTTGGGAATCGCTGCAGTACTTGCAGTGCAGTTGTAAAAATTGCATTAAGTTTAAGAAAATAAATGAGCTTGAAAACTTTTCATCTAAAACTTGAGCTTTTGTTGAATTATTTATTTTCTTGAAATAGTTAAATATGCATGATCTTTCTTTCGATTATAATTTATTTAACAAATCAAAGCAAACATTTCGGAAAAATAAATTTTCCTCACACTTATCACTGAATTCGCGAGAGAACATATTAAATTACAGCTAAATTGTAATTAACAAATTTAGTCACTCAGTCGAAGCTGAAAATATTCTTTTCGTTCTTTTATACAGAAAGTCGACAATACTCTAAAGTATAATTCAAAGTTAGAATATAAGTAATCCTCTAACTAAGAATGAATTGTGCTGCTTTCTAGTATATATTTGTTTTTCAATATTAAAATTCAAATGAACTATTCGAGTATAACAAAGCAATTTGTTACGTGTCTTTCCCTTCATAGCTCATTCCTTCAAAGCTTTCCTATGTCTTCTCACTATCACTAATCTCAAATTTATTTCATAAATTTTATTCTCTCATTTCTTTTCTTTATTTGTGAGATTTTTTCTTGCCGTTTTGCTTTTTTCACGGAAAACCTAAAATATTAAGTTTTTTAATATTCAAAAATTTCATATTTTACCAAAATAAATGGGAATAAAAGAAAATTCAGTACATTCAATATCCATCTGATTACGGAAATTTTTTAAGCTCCAAAAAGAATTAATTTGTTAAAAAGAAAATTTTCAATTATTCAAAATCAATCTATGAATTGCTGTTTTGTATTTAATTTCTTTTTTTATGGTATCACCAAAGTTTTTGCTTCTAATCAAGTTTTTTAATTGAAAAATTGTTTAAATTATCATAACTTCACTCATTTAAAACTAAGAAAGATTTTAGCCATTTCAATAAATATCCGTGAATTTCAGAGATTATACCCGACGAGAAGCAAATCAATATTTTCATATTTGTTTCTTTCCATTTGAATTAAAAAATTTCACCATAGGCTTTTTTCGAAAAATTCATTCATATTTTAAATGATGAAAATTCTTCAGTTAAAGATTATTTTTGGATTGTTTATTGGTAAGTTTTTTGTTTTAATTTTTAATCTATTCAAATTCTTTTTCTTTCTAATTTCTTTGTTAGTAAAGGAGATGTGTAAATGCAAGCTTAAATAAACTTTATCGGTTTTTCTGAGCCTTTAAAATTCTTAAATTAAAGGAAGAAGCCGCTAGTTGTATGAAAGAAATCTATCAAATTTCTTAGACATTAGCGAATACATCCACTTCGATCCTTTTTCTAAGATATGCTTAACACACATATACATATCAGTTGATATTTAAACTCTAAATATTCAAATTAGCTCAAACATACAAGTTTGAAAAAAGTATTTTGGTCCATATGATCGGATCTTCTGATAGTTCTTTACGATATTATATGTTTGAATTTTGAAACATGATTTACAAGTAAAAATAAACATTTTAATCACTTCAGTTGGAAAAAATGAAAAAGCTTGTTTCATAGAAAAGATTGATTATATTTCATTTAATTTCTTTACTGTCTATCCTCAACCTCACTGATTTGAAATTTTCAGCTAAAATTCCTTTCAACTTCTTCTGCTATATCATTTTTCATTCTTTTAAATTAAAAAAATACATTATAAGAAATTTTTTGCAGTAAAATTAATGGAATGTAAGACGATCGTACGAGTAGAAAATGGCCGCCAGCTAATTCACGTAGAAGGCAGTAAGCGTTATTTTCAATATTACGCTTATAATCTTCCTACTTTTAAGTATCCTTTTTTGAATGAAGTATTTTGTGCACGAAATTTGTCATATTTTAAGCAATAAGTTAAATTTGCCAAGAATTATTTGCAATTTCAAGAATTATTATAGGACAAACTGTAAACAATGCCAGCATTAAACTATAGATATCGATTTTTAAACTATCTGATTTCAGATTGCATCTTATACAGAAACAAATTTGCTCAGATTAGAGTAAAATTTAATAAGATCTTCCTCTACAATTCAATCCATCGTAATTAATTTGATTTAATTTTCAGGAGAATCATTCATGGGCAATTACATTCAATTAATTTTTTCAAGATTGCACTGTATTATTTCAATAATTGTTGATAGTATAACACCTTTAACTGGCGCTGAAGAAATGTCAGTTTTTTAATTAAAATTTTAAATTTCAGGAAAATTTATATCAATAATTTTTAACTATTGTAATTGTTGATAACATGATTGCATCAATTATAACTTTTCTTCATCTATTAATTGTTTTTGTTTGATTAGTTCAAATCTGATTGATTTCAGAGAATTAATCTATAAAGTTTGCGAGAAGGATTCAGTGTGGTATTTATCACATTACAACAATAGCGGAAATAATTTTACGCTTCAATCACCCATTTATGCAACAGTTTTTGCATTAGTAACACATCAGCCCATCAGCGTCGTCGACATCAGCGCACGACAATGTGCGCCGTATGCGAATTTGGAAAGAACTGATTTGATGTTAATGTTGCTAATTAATTCACCATCACTTATTAATTTATGAATTGATTGATGAAATTTAAATCGACCATAACTGATTTATTTTTAATTATTTCACAATTTCTATTTGAAATAATGATAAAAAAATGGAATAAATTAAAAAGAGATGAGAATTTAGTACGAAAGAGGAAAGCGAGGGCAATTCACATTTACAAAATCAAGACTGAAAATTTTTTAATTAAAAATTGCAAAAATTTAAGGGAAATTAACAAAAAGTGTATAAATGGAAGAGAATCGCACAAACATAGAAAACATCGCAGTCAGCCACGATTTTTTGTCATGGAGAACCGTAGGCGAATGAAACGAAACATCAATTTCGAGAAGATTGTTGAATTTACAGCTGAGAATTCACCTCATTATATCTTAACAAATATTACTATTCATGCCGAACAAACTCTCAAAATATATCCTGGAACAGATATGATTTTTTCTCAAAACACAGGCATTACTGCTCACGGTAAGGCGCAACGAATCCATTTTTCAAGTTTTCAATTCTTTTCCTTTTTATCTTTTTCTTTTTTCCAAAAGCTGAAATTGATAATTTTAAATTTAAATTGAATAAGGTTTTAATATTTTGTATTCTTTTAGGCATTTTGCAAATCTTTGGTACTAAACATAAGCCTGTTAAGTTATATGCAATGAATGGTACTTGGAATGGCTTATGCATTGCATTTGCTAATGGTAAGTAAATTTTAGTCTAAAAAGCTTCTCGAAATTTTATCAGATTACTTCTAAAATTTGCTGCAAATAACTTAATGCTAAATTAATGAATTTCATACCATTTTCAGTAGATATGGCAGGGCAATCGCGACTTACTCATTTGAACATTTCTGGAAGTAAACTTGGAATTCGGATCGAATCACCTCTATTACCACAAATGGAAAATATTATTAGTGATAATAATGATAACGGACTTACAATCCTAGCTTATAATAATGGGAATAATTTTAGTTCAGTAAGTTTGCGTTCATCCTGTTTGTTTTAATTTTTTGTTCTTCTTTTGAAATAATGAAAACATTAAAAGCTCAGACCGCTGGAAGCGAATTGAAAAAAGACTTAAATTTGATCATTTCATTCAAATTTAACTTTCCTTTGTTAATAAACCTTTTTTTCAATTCCTAGTTAGTCTACAGCAATTCTCATTTTACTTGATTCTACAGGTTTTTTTCACTTATATTCAAGGCAAATTTTATTGTTTTGTTAAACGTTTTTTAAAAAATGTTTAAAATATTATAATTTCAGAATATATTTAATTATACATTGAAAAAAATTACGGCTACAAATAATCGTGAAAATGGAATAGTAGCACGTATTGGAGGACGTGAATCGGTGAACTATTCAATTATTAAACGGCTAACAGATATGTCTAACAAAAATCGAAGAGAATGTTAAATTGAATGAAATTAATTAAGTTATAGCACAGCTTGATAATTTTTATCCACACATATGTATGTATGGACAAATGAATGTACGATTAATATGGTATTATCATAGATTCATTTAATTCTCGAAGAGATAATCTTATCAGCGAATCAAATCAATGGTCTTTTGCTGGAAGGAATCATTCATGTCATCATTATATCAAGTCAATTTGTTTCGAACAACGAAAATGGTATCACATCATATTTAACAAATGGTTCAACATTAGAAGTTTATCATTCAATTTTTGATATCAATGGTCAATATGGTCTACAAATAGAGAATGCTCAACAAATTGATATCAAATGTTTTTCCACTATCTTCAAGGATCATAATTTTGGGTAATGAATCTTTCAAATTCTCTACCTATTACATGTTCTATTGATTTCATTACAGATAGCTTACAGGGAATCTATTCTGATTAAATCTGTCAATCGTTCGAATTTCCTATTTGATCGCTGTGACTGGTGGAACAATAATGGTGCGATCAGTGTGCGAAATATTACTGGCAGTAATTTGCATTTGTTAAGTGGGAATTTGACACGGAATCGAGGAACAGCTGTAATCGCAGAAGAAATTGTCGGGAAAACGAATATTTCAGTTGAAAATAATGATTTTCGACAAAGTGGTTTCCGGAATAATACCATGATAAATTTGGCAATTGAATTAAGAATGAGTGAAAATGATGAAGGTTTATGTTTCATTAAATGCCAAATACTGAATATGATTTTTTTTCAGTGGAATACTGCGGAATAAATGATAAATTCGTAATTGATAATGAAAATCTTTCATTTTTAAGTTCAAAAAGGAGAATTAAATATTTTAAAACTGATAATCAATTCCCCTTATAAAATTTAAGATGCTAACATTGAATAAATAATAAACGATTCTTCCGAAATGCGATGGAAATGATTTTAGTAATTGGTCGAAGTGAACCGGAAAATATCCCAACGAATGCCAAAATCTCTCTTTTAGAGAATTCCTTCGTTGAAAATCTAGCTCTGAATACAATATACCTCGCGGGAAATGCTTTCAACATCTTCTACAATACTTTTGATAAATCTGAGGTGAATGAAAATACTTTCTGGGAAATTTTTTAAAAGTTCTTAAAATTATTATCAATTCTTGATTGTTTCCATATCATTAATTATCAGAGAAATGTGGAAATGAATCTTATCAGAAATAGTTAAACTTATTTGTATTGAATTACATATATCGTTATTTCGGAAAAAGGTTTGAAATTAGGGAAATTTTCGATTTCTTTGATTTTGGCTTATTAAATGCAAATACTTTAAATAGTGAAACTTATCAAACCTTCTTATCACATCTTGTTATTGCTACTGCTATAATAATTTGTCCTCAGTATTTTTTAATTTTGTTCAGAAAATTTTTTCCAATTAAAATTTTGAGTTTTGATCGCGAAAATTCCTTAGACTCAATGTGAATTACATTCTGGATCACAAGTATCTATGCTATCAATCAATACTACCAATAGTTACTGGAGTACGGCTGATCAAGAGAAGGTAAAGTTTTCAGTTTTATTTCTGGAAGAGATAGAACAAAACTTGGGAATTATTTTTCGACATCTCTGAAGATCCTTTTTCTCTTCTATCTATTATTATTTTCGTACAAGGAACTATTCTAACCGGGTGAAATTTTAGCTAAATTTTTCCTATTATCAGATGACGAGTCGAATTTATGATAGCGAAAGTGATAAATCGTTAACCCCAGTGGTCGCGATGCCACTCCTAAGCGTTGCACCTAGAAAATCATCAGCGCTTACCTCTAAACAATCGAGAAGTTTTTCTTCAAAAGTGTATGCTACTTTTTATCATTTCATATAAAGCTGGACCTTTCTCCTTTCGCAAAGCACTTATATTTAATAATCAAAAGTAAAATACGTGAAGGTCTAAAATCAAGCATAATAAAATCGTTTGAAATTTCAATTATCCAACTGATTAGATAAATTTAGATTTGCCACATCGTTGATAATACGAAAGGATGAAGTTGCTGTTTTTCATGAAGGAACAATATTACATTTTAAACCGAATCGTGGAATCTTTGTTTTTGGTTTGTCATTCATAAAATACAGAAAAAAGAAAGCTTACTTCTTCTTTCCGCAAATTGCTATCAAAATCAATAATAAGCAAAAGTAAGACGTTAACGATTTCGATGAAATTAGAAATTTGTTTACATTTCATATTAAGAAATTTAAATAGAAAATTTAGGTACTCTACATTTAATAGGTCAACCCGATAATCCAGTCTTATTGAAAAGTTCTAGTCATAAATCATGGCTTGGGATTATTCTCAACCGAGGTATGTCCTCCCATCGCTTAAATGTCGAATTTTTATTTTTGAAATCTATCAAATTAACAGAAAATTATTCTGTTGTAATTGACATGTAAATAGATCAAACTCTATTCTTTTTTTTTGTGTTTTGCATTAAAGTTTAAAACAAGTCGAATTTGACTGGAGAAAGTTAGTTGAAAATGTTACTTTGGTGCTGTCATTATTATTAATTATAATAATCACAATATGAAGTTCAGGACGACCGATTTTGTTGATTTCACTTCTTTGTAGATCGATTTCGTCACACAAATAGATACCAAAAATATAATTATGAAATTCCTTTCTATACTTGTCCTTAATTCAATAAATTGCAGTGAAAACTTGTCAGATGAAAAGCTTTTCTCTTGATTTCCAGGTGGTATTATCCATGCAAACCATTGCATCATAGAAAACGCAATGGTTGGATTAAATATTAGTTCGCCAAATATAATAATTGGAAATATGCAAATCATACGACCAATTTCTGCTGGTATTTTAATTACAACATTGTACAGTGGTATTTTTGATATGGGTGAATCAATTATCTTACAATCACGCAAGAATGGTATCCGAATCCTGAAACGTGAGAAACAGGATACTCTTCTTCTCAGGCATAATTTGCAGTTTATAATTGATAATTTTCAATTTATACAGTTAAATACAGTTAGAAATAAAAAACTTTTCTCTTTTGCACTCAAGAAATTATACACCGAAGAATTTTATGAAACCTTTTCCGGCTATTAAATTAATTTTGTATAATTAAAAATTACGATAGTACGATAGTACAAGAATGTAAAATGTTTCAGAAATGCTCAAATAAAGGATTGTGCTAAGACAGGAATAGATTTCGTGGATCCGGCTGGCAAAATAACATTACAAAATATTGTGGTAAGTTAACTATATTTAAAGTAATTCTTTCAATTCAACTTATTCTAAGCCATATATTTTTAATTGATTTATTTCAATTAATTCTAATCCTTTTTTTAAGGATTAGAATTTTTAAGCTATTTTTAAGCTTTTAAATTTTTAAGCTATGAAATCAAAAGCGATAAGGAAGGAAAAAATTTTCTAAAAATTAAAAATAAAATTTCAAAAAGAAATTTTAGATAGAAAATAGTGGCTCTTTTGGGATTCTTATTGTGCAAAAGGAGAAAAAGGAATTGAATTCAGTTGTTCTTAGCAATCTAACAATTCGTAAGCATCAACGAAGCAACGGCGCTATTCTAGTCAATTTGAAATCTTACAGTTCATTTCACCTTAACACCTCAAAGTTTATTTCGAACTTTCTTCCATCTGTCACAATATTTTCAAAGGTTAGCCACCTATCTTTCTATAAGCAAAAGGTAGAAGTATCGACCAGCACTGTTATTAAGTGAATCCTTTTCATCTTAGTGTTCGTTAAATGGAAAAGGGCAAAAGGCATCGAAAATGTTAATTGAAAAGAATCGTTTTTTGAAGAATGAAAATTTGATAATGCGTATAACGCTGGGAGGTTGCGAAGACGCAAAAATACACCGAAATGTTTTTATCAGAAATAATGAAATTGAACAAAAAGGAGTGTTAGCTATTTATGTATCTTCAAAGGTTTCAATTTTATTTTCATTTTCTCATTTTTTTTTTCTCTCAAATCATATTTACCATATTTATTAAATCATATTTATGTTATCTTTAGTTTTATTATTCGATCTTATACACTAATCGATCTAGTGGAACAGTATAGGTTTCAGTTTTACTTTAAATTATTTGCATCATTTCACTTTCATTAATTCAATTCATATACAGGTGAATATAGAATTTAGTCAACCTATTGATATTGCACAAAACGTATTTTTGGAACATAAAGGGAAATGGTCACTGTTTGCTTCAATAAGTGTGAACCAATTCAACGGTACAATACATAACAATCATTTTAATGGCAATCAAAGTTATCATAATTCATTAATCGTTACCATTCCATATTTTCAAATGAGTGATAACAAGTTCGAACAATTTAACATCGGTATAAAGCATTCACATGAAGAAGTAAGTTATAAAATGTATTCAATTTTCAAATCCTATCTTTCATTAAGATTTGATGAAATTCTTTAATTCATTGTTAGTAAAAAGTTTCAAGAAATTTAGGGAAGAAATCTTTCGAATGATTTGCATTTGTGTTGTATAAGTTTTTACGGTTTTATGTATTTCAAATTATTGCATTTCGATAATGAAATAATTTTCATATACAATTATGTTATTGTATTATTTCACTGATTGTAAATGTCAGTATTGTAGGACATGATTGACTCACAAATATACCTTTATGAATTAATCAGAAAATTAATTAGAAACGAAACTGAGAAAAATTTACTATGACGTGAAGTAATTGGCTGTAAAAAAAGATAAACGTCAGATAAAAATTGGAAATGAAAGCTCAGTATTTATGAAAGATTTTTGAATGGAAATTTTCATTTCCAATACACTTCTAATTTTGTTCTCAGCCTGAAGAAAATAATAGGATGAGACTTATTTCTGTACACAAATTTCTATAGTTAAATACGTGAATGTAATTCAAAAGCATATGATGGTAACGTCTTACACAGGAGATTTCCTCCGAGATATACCAGAACTACAGCTTTCCATTTATTTGCAACAATTAATTTGGTTATAGCATTCATACTTCATATAATTTGTTCTATTAATATCTTGAAGTAATATATTATAAGGCACTGAATGCTACTGAAAATTATTGGAGAAGTGACAATATGCTCGGCACCGAAGAAAATACTTTTCAACTGAAAAGTTAGATTTTTCTTCTTCAAATATGTCATTGATCTTAATTAGAATGATATTTGAAATTCTAAGAGCTGAATTATCGATGTTAAATTATAAAATGTTTTATTTAAAAAATAAATATTTTCACTCAATTCATGTAAAATAAATTTTTATATCCTTTATTAGCATTTATTATTTTACAATTATTGAATTTCATTCTGAACATTTTGTTTATTCAATTAGATTACTTTTGAGAATTTGCCAAAATTAATTTTCCATTTTGTAGACTGTGGATGGATTTTTTTAACTAAAAATAAAACTAATTCAATTGGCCGAAAACGAGCAGTTGAAGATTGTTCGGCTGTTTCAAATTGCTCTCAAAACGGACGATGCGCAGGTGAGTAGCGCATTTGGTGCTAATTGGTAGAGATTTGGTATTGAGAATTTTTTAGTATTTTTTGATTATTATTGATAACAAGCCGGTAATGCATGGAATCGATTTTCACATAATGTAAAGTTTGATATTCTTAGACTACTTTAATTTACATTAAATTGAAATTTTGAAAAGGTTTTTTTATATTTCAGGCTTGAATATTTGCTATTGCAATGCTGGATATACAGGGCCTGATTGTGCGCAAATATCGTGTTCAGCATTAAGGAATTGTTCACGAAATGGCTATTGTATAGCACCAAATATTTGCAAATGTTTTGACGGTTGGCAGCAACAGGACTGTTCCGAGCCAACTTGTCATTCGGTAAATAACTGTAGTGGACATGGTACTTGCGTATCACGTAATGAATGTGATTGTGAACCAACATTTGGAGGTTCAAACTTTTCACAAATAGATATTTTAATGATTATTTTCTCATCTGCCAAAGTGATAATCCTAATTGTGTATGTGATAAAGAGAGGTGATAAGTGAAAAAATGATCTGTCATCTAAGAGAGACATTTCGATATAAATAACAATTAAAATGATTTCATCAATTATTATTAATGCATTTGAAATCCTGATAATATATTTCCCGCAAAATAATTTCGTATATTTTAGAATATAAACAATCTTTTTACGGAAATATCAAAATTTTCAGGTGTTGATTGCAGTAAACAAATGACGAATTGTTCAAATACAAGCTGCAACAACCACGGCCTATGTGTTAACAATAAATGCGTTTGCGAAACCGGTTGGACCGGATCGTTTTGTTCGAAAGCACTTTGTGATCAATTGAATAACTGTTCCGATTCCGGTATTTGTGTTCGACCTCAGCAATGTGAATGCTTTCATGGGTTTGCTGGGGATGATTGCTCGATTTGTGAAGGTTCGACCTGTGACCTCTGCGATGCTAAGTGTATTCACGGACGTTGCAACTCGAATACAAGGTTTTATCGATTTTCAATTTATCCTTACTTCAGATACTTTTGATATATCTTTCTAATATTAAAATGAAGTATAAATTTTGATTATGTTAGAGCCTTACGTTTTGCATTCTGATGATTGAATTATTTAACAACGTCTAAAACTTGTAATTGATATTTTTGTTAGCTGCTGAAACAAACTCTAATTTACCTGTATAAAATGTTGACCAAAAGATTAATGATGATGCGTTTGATTCATAAGGCAGTATTTTGCATGTTATTAATAGAAAAGGAGGTAGAAAAACCGAAATTACTTATTTTTGGAAAATTTATTTTTTAGAAAATGAATAAAATTTAAGTAATTATTTTCATACTAAGAAGGAACAGCTAGTAGAAGAAAATGCTTGATAGAGGGGGGAGAGAAAATATAAATTTTGTAATCCCTTTTTATTGTTAAATCAAAGATCTTTATAAACAAGTATTAAGTTTGTCACACGAATCTAATTACATTTACTAATTAACATCGACAATGAGTATTAAACGAATAAAACAGTAAGTATTATTGTTCACTTGAGTGTTATCAGTATTTCTAATGGACGATGTAAATGAAAAAGTTATGATCCTATTTTCAAATTGCAATATTTTTTATTAGTGAATATGAAAAACTTCTCAGTTTATTTAGAACTTGCACATGTCGTGGTGGTTGGGATGGCCCAAACTGTGACGTGTGCGCCAGTGAAAAATGTGACGTAATGTCAGTAGTGCTATATGTCCTGCCAACAGCTGCCGGAATTCATCAGAAGGATGAGAATATTTTAGTTTACGGCAGTGATTTACCGTCGTAAGCAGAAATTTCAATGTTTTTTCCAAAAGCTTTTTTTAAGATAGCAAAAAACAATGGAAATTTTATAAAAAAGAATGGATTAATTCTAGAAATTTTGACGTTCAAAAACTAATACTGAAAAAAGCTTTAAAGTATATTGATATATTTGGACTTTCAAAAGCTTTGCTCTACTTATCAAAGAGTTACTGAATAATTTTCAAATTCATCAAGCACGTTTTTAGCGTACCATCAAAACGTTATACGTGTCTATATGGTAATACAGCTGCTGATGGATTCTATGTGTCATCGTCGTTAATACGCTGTACAATTCCAAGTTTCGCCTTGCCAGGCCGTTATTTATTCAATATCATTCCGTATGGATCCAATAATGCCATTCCATTTCTTGACAAGCGTTTGGTATGCGTAAAGACTTAATCTCATACAAAAATATATAGCATTTAATTAAGCTTAACCTGAAGATAATAATGATTAGTCCTAACGGTGGCAAAATATTGGAATCGTAACATTTGGATATGTTTGAGTTCACACATTCTTAACAAAATTTAAATATTTGTCTTGAATGTTTTTATTACAGATTCATTTTACTTTATACAATGAATGCAATCAAACAGAGTGCAAAGGTTATTGCTTGGGAGCAGTTTGTGTATGTCCCGTAGATCGTGATGGAGCATTTTGTGAGCAGGTGATAATTTGATAAATTGTCACAACAATTTACTAGTTTATTAAATTCTTTGTCTTGTGGATTTAGTTTGAGCGATACTGTCGAGTAACTGATATAGTCGATTTTAGTGAAGGTTTATTTTGGTGGTTGTGAAATCATTGAATGATTCTCTCGATCTTGTTTGAAGTCTAATAGAATATATTTTGATTTGTTGAATCAGAAGAGAACAGTTTCTTGACATCGGAATCTAGTAATGAGAGGATTGTAGCGCAGGAAGACTGGAATAATATCCTAATTCAATACAAGCTAACAGAAGGGAATTGTGTTTCTGTAAATGTGATTAAGATTCTGTAGATCTGGTCTTAATCACCTCTGACACGGTCTCATACATAAAAGTTTGTAAGAGTGAGATTCACAAAGATGGGAAAATCACGCTGCAAGGCATGTGATCAAATTAGAGATAAAGATTGCTAAAGAAGTGGTTTTTACTGAAGCTGATGGATATAGAATTGATAGCATGATAGGAACGTTTCGATTAGTTATTCGAAGCAAAGATAAACTGTTGAGATAAGCAGTAAAGTGCAAAATAGCTATGCTGCTGTCAAAATTCGTTTAGTTCGATTTAATTAATCGATTGTTTTTATAATTTTAATTTAGTAAATTTAGGTAAAATTTTTATTGTAAGTCATATTTTAGGCAAAAATTTTACGAAAATTGGATCGTGAAATTTTAAGTAATGAGAAATTAATAGAAGCTGTAGAAGGTGAACCTTATACTGTGAAAATGCCCATTCAGGTTTGTTTGTTACATCTGAACAATTTTTAGTTATAAATTACAACAAATTTAATGAAAATTTAATCAAAAAAATATTAAGAAATATTCCTTTTCATTGCTTAAATCTATTAGATTTTACTCGGTTATTTGATTTCAAATTACATCAATTCATTTATCTTATGCATCATACAAATTGCATATTACGATCATTTTTTAGCCTGAAATATCAATCTTTTTCAGGATAAAATACTGTTTTTAGTTCAGAAATGTTTCCAATTTATATTTCATATTATATCCTTATTAGTGAAATATTCAATAAATACTAATTAATAATTATTTGTTCAGCATGAGAATACGATATTCAATATAGAAACCGATGCAAATGGGATGATGATTTATCCAAATGGTATGGTATTTTGGTCACAACCAATTGGACGTATTCAACCATATACTGTAAACGTTACTGCCACTTCGCTTACTGGTGAATGTGTGACTAGTTGGAATTTAACAGTTAGACCGATGTATACACCGGTGATTACTAAAGTCGAAAATGCTGATAATGCAAATATGAAAGTGATTAAAGGAATTGTTAATTACAATGCAAAAGTACGTACTCATCCGAAATGCTAATTTTCATATTGAAAATAATTAATTAATGAATAACACTGTCTGAAATAGTAAATGAAGGATGTTTATCTCAACAATGTAATTATTTCGAACAATTGAAAAAAGTTTACTAAATTTTTCACTTTCTTCTTTTCTATGAATTCTTCAAAATCTATTATAGCTTATGGGTAAGGTCCCGGTAAGGATGTTAGTTTATCAAAATGATAAACTGATAGAGAATGCTACAACAATCAGTACAGTTGATGGTCATTTCAAATTTATTCACTATCCATTCGATGAAGCAGTTTCAACATCACTGGTCCATTGCTATTTCAACTTTATCTGAATATTTTTTTATCATTCTTCTTGTTCGTTCACATTTCTAGTAAAATTTTTGCTCTTCGGATATTTTGCAGTATTCTGTCTTGAGGAAAGGGAATTGCTCGAAGCATATTTGATAAAGAAGTCAAAAGAAAAGTAAACTAAAATAAGGAAGAAATATAAATTGCGTGAAATACATTAAATAAAAAGCAAGTCCACTAACAAATCAGCAATCCCAAACAGTATTCTTTTTTGTGGCAGAACACTGCAAAACCGATTGCTTTTCATATAATATATTTAAACTGAACGGATTTTTGCGAATGAATTAGCTTCTGTTAATATCACATACTGCGGTATGTAGCAATTGATTTCAGGTGGTAGTACATCCTGGAGCAGCAAAACCTGATGCTATCACCTCATCTAATTATATGACATGGACTACCCGTACCTTTGATATCGAATACACTCCTAAAATAAAAATGAAGCCAGGAGAACAAATTAATGAAGATTATCAGTTAACTAATAAAGGTGAAGAAGTGCTCCTGAACTGTCAATTGGAATTAATCACACCACGTGATAAAATACAAATTGTGAAATATGAAAAGGTTAGTAGATAATTGAATAACAATATTCAAGAGACTAAGAAATTCCAGATTGAAATCTAATCAAAGGTTGCGTGAACTTTTATATCATGTCAATCTGTTAGCTTAAAAAGATGGATGTAATCATTTTCTGAATAAATTATTCTGAATAAGCTCCCTGATCCCTAGGAATTCAAATTTCTCAATATTGCGAGGAATATGTAATTTGAAAGAATTTTAAATCGTCAGTACTTCTCTTTGTTTCTTAATTTTTCCATTCAGATCTCAACATTTAACAAAACCTATGAACTTGTTACCTTTAATCATCCTAATTATTCTAAATATTTCTTGATAAAAAATTATTCATTACTGTTTCGATCTTCTTAAAGTATTTTGTGGAACTTTCGAAGTTTCAGATAATGAAAGGTATTGCAATTGGTGAATCAAAGTCAATGAAAGTTACATTTGCTGCTGGCAGCACTCTTGACGATACCACTCTTATCCTACAATTCAAATGCATTGATACACCTAAAAAATTAATTAGGTTTGCTAAGATAATGTAATAAATTAAAACCAATAACGATTTGTTTCTTTTTTTCAAAAATAAAGTTTTAAATTGTCGTATTAATGATAGATTTAAAGAAATATGAGGCGCAATTTTTTTCAAATCATTTACATTTCAATTATTCAGGCAAGAAATAGAAACAGAACATGAAAAATCGATGTTTGTATCATTTCCATCAGAGATACTCATTTCCATTCCATCACGAATACCGCCAAAGATCATTAAGGTTTGTTCATTCTTAAATTTCTTGAAAAAATTAGAAATGATATTACTTCTCTCATTCCAATCTAAAAGTTTATTTACATTTGTTTAATTCCTTTGAAATGATTGTTCAGTTGCTTTGTGAAATAGCTGAAAAAACTAAAGAAAACTTTAGGTTGACATTATAAATAAAGAAGGTTATCAATTTGCCAGTGCGCCACGAATTTCTATTCAACCTTATCACAGTCCTCTATTTCTGATATCTACCAAACCGACACTACAAAATGCTACAGATTTTAATAATCCGGAATCCACGCTTACACTCTTCCTTAGCTATCGGCCACTGCTATCAACTGAAACTGTAAATTGGACAACTATTGGTGATTTGATTTTATTCGATGAAAATAAGGTGCCATTGAATTTCAATAGAAATTGCCAAAAATTAAATGTTTTAAATGTATGAATAGGAATTTAAAGTAGTTTTGGTAGTTATCAGATAGAGATTATTAGTTGTTCGTCTTTTTTATCAACAATATTATTATCGAAAAATTCAGTGAATTGTAAGTAGATTATCGGTACAAAATCATTTCACTCCAAAATCGTGAAATTTTAAATCTAAACTTGACAAAATCTCATTTATATTGTTATTTTTTAATGTATTTTTTCTTTATTTTAATATAATTTCATTGAAAATCTTTTGCAGCAATTATTTATGATGGAATACCGTACTCACGCAACTTTGAACTTATTTGACTTTAAAATAACAGTAATGGACGAAGTGAGCGCACTGGATCCGACTCACGTTGTCGATGATGCGGAAATAATACTTCAGAACGATGTTCTGGGCTATAATGATAAGAGGCATACAAAACCTGACGGTAATTTGGGAATTAATGAGTTTCTTGAAAATTCCTGACTAAAAGAGGAAGAGGAAATGGATGAGATTTTTTAAATGATAAAATGATAACAGAACAACGATGAAGAGTGAAAAAAATATCTTCCCTTTTAATATCTTTTCTAAATACTTCTATTAGTAACATTTCATGCCATTTGATGTTTTGCTTTTTCTCTAATCATACAGTCGCAATTAATCACTTGAAACTGATACAAATCATTTTCAGAAACCGTTGTACTTTTTTCAATTATTGAAGGAACTTATCAGCTTACTGTTAAATCTCCCACTCATGCAACGATCGTTACGATCGTTCAGGTGTGTCTGAAGTTTTATGTGAAATGCTTCGCGTATTTAATTACTTTGGAGCTTTTTAATTTACATTATACTTTTAATTAGCAATGTTTTGAAAAATTGATTTTAGCCATCGTTCATTAATTCCTCATTAGCTATTTTCGCTCCAATTAATTCACCTTATTCTCCAATTGTCGAAGATGGTAAATTATCGTTGGAGGAAATTGATAAGCAACAGAAGGTAAAACTTAGACTTTGATAGTTGAAAAGTTTTCACTTTTAATAATGTCTTCAATTCCTGATTTCTGAAATGTTTTAAAGCAAAAAGTGTAGCAAAGAAAGGTTTTAGTCTCATCTGAACATGTCATTTACTTTATCAATTAATCTTGATGCTAAATTTGATTTTTACTTTCATTTGCTTTCAAATTAATATGAAGTTTCAACAGATACCATTTCCAAAGCTTCATTTTACACCATCCATAATAACGGTACCTGTGAATGGCACGAAGGAAATGGACTTATTGATAAGCAGTGATATGAATGGTCCTAGTGATCATGTAGCTGTTTTGCCCTCTGTTGAAATTTATCAACAAGACCTTCCATTTATTTTTGCAACGGTTTGTCAGAATTTTATGATTTTTTGTTGTAAATGAAGAAAATTGAAACAAATTTGAAAACATAAATTAGTTAAATCGAATTTCCGAATTAACGAAAGAAAGAGAGATTTGGCTCAAACGACATTCACTAAAAAAAATTTTATAGGCTGATGTTAATAATGGAATAGAATTGGGTGATGGTTACCACGTGAAGTTTAAACTATCGCGTGGATCAAATCAGGCAGGAAATACAGTTCCATGCACCGTTTTTGCCTTACAAATTCCATACATTTATACAGTACCAAATTCGCTATCAAATTATGTACGAAATGTTATGATATTATCTGATAATAGGAATGAGCAAAATGATAAAGTGCAACTCTGTGAAGGTAATTTGGATTTTTATTATGTTAATTTATTTATTATTTAGGAGTAAAATTGAATAACAATCAGTCACAGAATGTTTTTGCTTGTTTAGCTCTTAAAGATTATTTATAACTTATCTTTTTAAATTTTATCATTCATTACTTCAAATCTAAAAAAAGTAAATTTAATTCCTGTGTTAGTTTTGTACAATTAATTGCAACAGAAATGTAAATATATCTTTAGGATTGATATGAAAGGATTGTCAACAAAAGGTGATTTTGACAGATCAAAGAGAATTTCATTTATTTGCTAATTTCAGTTGGTCTAGAAAGTGTATTAAAAGAAGCATCAATCTACACCAAGACAACAGTTTACTGTAATTGCGCAATGAGGATAAAGGAGCGTTGTCGTATCAGATATGTCTCTGCAACACCCTGTGGCACTACTTGGAAATATATTCCGGACGATACGGTATCGCTGCAGACTACAGCAATGTTTATTGTAATGATTGCAGAGTGTCGTATGGCTGACGTTAACTTTGATAAAATCAGACTATTTCTTACGTAAATTTTTCTACAATTCTCTGTAAGAATAATTTGGAAAAATTTAAATTTCCAAAAATGAATAGAATGTTAGGAATTGATCGATTTATTAAATTTTTGATTCTATAAGTCAATTAAATCTAAAAATAACAATTTAAAATAAAATTCTCATACTTCTACTTTTTAAAATAATTCATGCAGATGCGTTTCTTCACTGAATAGTTATTGCCCGACATCACAGCAACGATCTTTCAACAAAAACAGGCCTTCATGGGAAAATCAACAACGGACACAGTTTTTCACTCAGGTTATCAAATTTAATCAGAAACATTCTTTATTCAAATGCGATTGAGGATGCTGATATCATAGTGCTGGAACTTTTTATGCATACGTTTTTAAATATGAAATGAAATTTTCATTTCATTTATTCAATTTCCTCTCAAAAGTTTTTGTTCAATTTTTGTTGAAAAATAATCAAATATAAGTCTTTTGAAGGAAGCGAAAAGTTGTACAGCATACTTGATTAAATGATTACAATTAAAGAAATTAATTGAATTTGCTTTTTTCTTCTCGTAAATGTTATATTCTCAATAATTCTTAAAAAATTTATGAGAAAAGGAGAGAGAGAGAGAGGTAATTTTCAATTTCAGAGATTTTAAAATTTTAGCTTGCAATGATCGACGAACAGGCAGATGATATGTTGCAGAAATATTTTCCGGCGCTGAAAATGTTATCATCACAGACGGTAGATGTCGTCGCCCTGTACAAGGCATTCTTTGAACGACTCAATGTTAGTTTTTCGTTACACTCATAAATTATCTTTTTTGATAAATGATGGGCAATGTTAAATATTTGTAGGATTTATAAAATTTAGTTTAGTGAATTAGCCATGTATTATTATAGAGCCTTTATAGATCTTACTGCCCTTCAAATATTTTGAAGAAATTAATAACAAACAATGGTTCAACAAATTTCTTGAAAGTATATCTGAGTCATCAGAGAGTGGGCTTGCAATCAGCGAAACCGAATTCAAGAAATTAAAAGGTAATTTTTATCTCTGATATGCTTGTAGTTCGCAAGCATTTGCATCAGCTGATCAATTTAAGCTCTTCAGTTTTATCTCAATTTCTCACCATCTACTATTCTCATTTTAGATGAAAAAAGAGGCGCAATTTTGGCACGTCATTGGAATGCGACAGTTAATCAATGGTCTAAAATATCTAGCCTTTCCCCTAAGGCAAATATTTCAGGCATCAAATTTACAGATGCTCGAGAATTGATTATTAGCTCGGATAGACTAAAAACACTCACCAAACAGGTAATCTTATTTACGGCTGTAATTTCGCTATTAGTAACATTTGCTCAGGTCCAAACAATCACTATAAATGGAAATAAAAAATTCTCGATTAATAATAACAACAGATTTAAATGAGATGAAATATAATGAATTTGTAGTACGGTGCTGATAATCCATTTGCATTGCTTCACGATTACATGGTAAGATTGTTGACGTGGCGATCGGAAAATATGTCTGATTCAGAGCAAATTCTGAAATATGGAAGTGATTATGAAGATATTTGCGCCTATGCTTACACTTTGATAACACCAGAAAAACCATCTGAAAACAGTGAATTTCATATTCAATTAAAAGTGATCAATAAAAAGGTTCAAATTTTAAATCTTTTAATAATAGGCACTCTTAAATATCAACGTTTGAATCAATTCTGTGTTGAAGTAATTATTAGCTATAAGTTATGCATTGTGTTTACTAAAAATAATGCTTTGGAAGTTCTTGGTAATTATTATGGAATGGCAAAATCATTCTAAAGATTATTCTTCTAATGATAAGAAATATTTGATAGAACAAATATCTTCTGGAAATTTAAATGGCTGAAATTTCCAAAGGATTTTTATTTCAGGATAAATCACTGGAATCTGTGAAAGTAACATTAGAAATGATTCAAAGTCGTGCAGATAGAGCGCCAGGCGCTAATACAACGCCTATGCAATTTCGGATTGTACCAGTTACGCTGAATGGGATTGGCAGCATAGATGGGATTTCGAAACTGTCACCAAATGCATCATTCGTCGCAAGATGGAATCTAAAACCGATCAAGAACATGCGACTGATTCATGAAACTGGATATCAGGTGTGCTCTCAAATATCGAATTAAACAGTAAGGATTCCGTAGCACAGAAGATATCACAAAAAAATTTCGCATTCAAAATAAGCTTACAGTATATTTTAATCGCTTCAGTAAAGGATCTTTTGAAATTACCCATAAATTAACTCATCTGACTCGAAAGATTAGAAGTTTTTTATTGATAAACTATTTTCGAATAAGTTTGAAAATTGATTACGTTAATTTATATTGTTGTTTGGAATTTTCGATCCTCTTAATTATTAAATGTACAATTTTTTTGCTTAGCACCAAAACCATTTTTAGAAGAATTCAAAAAAACATTATATCACAAATTATATTTGATCATAACCTTCTTAAATAATTTAATTCAGCCTATTTTGATTTTGAAATTTACACAAAATGGTCGTAAAAGTATGCAACGAATAGCAACACAACCGGTGATACTTCAACCTCGACCATCATTGAAAATTTACTACTTCATCTCAAACTTATTAATGCATTCGAAAATTTCACATGTCATGAATACTTCTCGATCGACATTCAGCGTGATGATCGTTTTTATGAACACGGGGTATGTGATATTTCAGACAGCGCCTAGCTTAATTAATTATTTATCCGACATTTTGTTGTAGTTGGAAGAGAGGGAAATAAATGGAAAAGATAATCAAAATTTTTAATAACCAATAAATAATTCAGATCACATCTGGATAGTCAACTGGTCATCAAGACTTTTTTCAGAAACAAATACATACTCGAATATAATTGTAATATCAGATGAATGATACATTGAGTGTTACATAATTGTCCACAAATCATTAATTTTGATTCGACTGTTATTTAAACTGAGTAGTTATGAGAGTTAGACGATTAGTAAAAATTAGCTTAGAATTTCTTAGCCGTATTTTTTCATAATTTTAGTTACTCGAATCTCAAAAATGTCAAAGTGGAGGAAATTAGAATATCTGTATCATCGAAAGATAATACAAAAAATTTTATACCTTATCGAATCAGTGGCATTATCAGTGGTAATGGCGTTGAGGAGAGCATTCTTTCCGACTTGCATTTCATGATTGCAAATATCGAATCCGGAAAAACTGTTAATGCTATGTACAATATCATGACTGATTTTGGGCAGGTAAAATTTACTTTTAATTCGTTGTTCATTGGCAACAGCGTGAAAATGCACGAAGTTCATGATATGTGTGTAGAATGTTAAACGCATTTTTCCATTCTGATTCTGCCCATCCAATTGATATTCATAATAAATACATATTTGATAAACCGTAATAATAGTTTTGTTTCTCTTTAATTCATTACATTATAGAGAAAGTTTCAAATTTATTTGCATTGTTTATAGAATGGAGTAATACGTGACTTCAAACTCACAACTTCGATAAATGGCGAATTAATTAAACTTGAAGATAGCCAAACTTTTACTGTTAAACAGACTATTTCACCAACCAAATTTTTGGTTTCACTTCAAACCAATTCAGCTTCATTGTTTTACTATGATATGCAAAAGGCCATTATGCGTACCATTGCGCCATTGACTTTTGTCAAAGTAATTTTTTTGTCGATTCATTTTGAAATGATATTTTACCATTTCTTATCAAACATTTCGATTTTAAATTATTTTGAAAAAGTGTGAGATTTAAACAATTATTTCTTGTAATATTATTTCTTCTCAATATTACTTTCGGTATTGACCAAATATTCAAATCAAAAAATGATTTTTCAGGCTATTGAAAAAAATGGTATCAGTGATGGGAAACATTTCCGGCAACAAATTATAACATTTCGACTCAATCAATCACAGCAACAACTTACATCATTTTATGGAATAATCCCATATCCAGTTAATTTAGAAAATGATTTTGAAGTACTGCGAGTGAATCAAATTGGAAAAAAGGGTGCGTTAAAGCTCGTCGATCCACGAAATGTATGGAATTCAAATACCGATCAAGTAAGTAAATTATTTTCTCGAAAATGATTCGTTCCCGTTACGCTATGATGTTTATTCAAAAATAGATTAAGAAAAATGTTGTATTGAATAAATACATTACCAAACGAGTTTGTAATAAAATCCTAAAGAGGGGTTCTATACAACATTATAAAATCTTCCTTGAAATTCATCTCTACTTTTTATATCCATGAAATCAGTTATCATTTCTAAACTCTGCATATCATGTAAAAAAATTTTATTGTGAAGTTAATAGGAAGTCAAGCGTTCTTAAACTATGTTATATTGTTGATAAAATGAAGGCATACAAATGATATACTGTTGACGTTGAATCAAGAAAGTACCATGAATTTAAGACGAAATAAATCACTGTCATATAATAAAGATAAAGGCTGAAAGAAAATATAGAATGTATGAGCAGGAAGAGTGCGAAATTTTTATGGATTTGTTGAAAAATGGCAAACTGATTGATCACTGGCAACTATTAAAAAACAATGGAAGTGTAATAAAATATACTAATATTTTAGAAATTTCTACATTTTATCGATGATAATGTACAAGAAGGATTTGGATTCATCGAATACGAAATCATTTATGGCAATGCGGAGCTTTTTCTGCGTCCACGTTTCGAATTTCCTGCTTACAATATTCCACTCGTAACTGAAAATTGGCCACATGTTGGCGATGAAATTGCACGTGTTATGGCTACTTCAGCTAGTCAATCAACTATTCATTACGAACTTTATTCAAATTCCAGTGAAATGGATGATTATTTTGGTATAAATCCTAAAAATGGTAATAATTACCTTCGATATATCAATTGGACATATTTGGATGCAATACATCTAATTAAAGATATTATCTTCTGATAAATAACGAGAGATTACTTTTAATCGTCATAATATTGATTTGAGAATTCAGAGTAATTTATTTGCATAATATCTAGGGAATCTTAACTTGATCGAATTTTCAAATAAATCATAAATAAACAAATGAAAAAGTGCAATAAACACAAACTTAACAATCAAAGTTTTGCCGCTGAAATTTTTTGATAACAAGAAGATATCAAAAATTTGTAAATTTTCAGGTCTGATAAATTTAAAAAAAGAAATACAACCTGAAGAAATGACAAAAAGTTATTGTGCTACTGTTAAAGCGATTGATGAATATGGACGCTCAGAGACAGCTGTAGTGACTATTGGATTGGATGGCTTTGTCAGAGAGTGTGATAAAATCGTCAATTTTAATGACCTTCAACCTCTTACTTACATTCCTCCTCAATCTCATCTCTCAGAAATTAATGGTGACACTAAGCATACTTCGGAAATACAGAAACTGTTTCGCTTATCATATATTACAACTTCTTCACTGTCATCAACTTTCCCTTCAACGGAAGCAAAGATCGTTGAAGCCGAAACTTCTGAAATTGGTGGATATCGAATAACGCCTTCAATAACGAGGAAGCACGGATATACAAAATTGATTGCCACACAATCAATTTTTGATTCCAATGGCAGATTTAATTCAACTTCAGATTCGAGTGGCACTGTCCAATCATCATCTACTGCTGCTTCTGAATCCACAGCAGATTCTCTGCCAGATTTAAGCGTTAATTTTGGTACAAGCTCTGCTACTGATGCTACGGAAAATAATCTAGAGGGACGTTATTTCTTCGGCGAATTCAGCAGTACTGATGTCTCGAAAAATGTAAACATTTCAACAGGTAAGCCATATGAGAAATATGTAACTGGAAGTACGGAAGAAAATTCGTTGACGTCTCACGAAAAATTCAAACTGAATTCAATAAAACCAATAGGGGAAGAAATACAGCAACTGAGAGCTTTAGTCCTGGAAGCGAAAATGGAAGGATTTTAAATGAATTACAGCATAATACCGGTGAAGGAAGCGATGTTTCTAGTACTGGTACAGTCACAACTGATCTCTATCGAATATCCAGTATGACCTAGTTTTTTATCTGAATCAAGCAATGTTTCTTCTACATTTATTCATGATGTTATAGATGATAGTTCAAAAACTACCGCGAATTCTAATATCAGCTTAATTGCTGAAAAAATAAAAGTTACAAAGAAACTCCAGAATTTTATTCCTTATTTTCAACCGATGTACCCATCGTAAAATACTTATTTCCAACCACTGTACTGATGCATACTACAATAGCACCTGATCATCAAACTTTCCACTATATCGAATCAAATATTAGCACCATAAACACTATTTATTTTCTTTCGCTTAACAGTACTCTAGCGGAAATGTCATGTTCTGAAAATAATGGCGAATCAATAATTACAGGTGATACAACAGTACCAAATGATGATTCAGAAAACTATCAGTGGCAATCGACGTCACTTCATAAAACCACGTATTACAATCCAGCATATCCTACTTCACAAACTGGAAAATTCTCAGGACAAGATCATATGGAAAGACCGGATATTCAACCAGCGACTAAAATTCCGCTCAGACCTCCTCCTTCCAATGAATTATATGTGAATTCTGAAGATAAGGAAAATATCTCAGAGATGGCTTGTCATCTGAAAGATAAACTTCCTATTTGGGGTCTCATTTGTGATCTTAGCAAGACATCGAGGAGTACTCGAAAGTATGAGTGAGTTATTGAAAAAAAGGAGATCACATTTTACTTATTTACACTTTTTTGTGCCTTTAGACGATAAATTTCGAAGATGAGAAGAAAAAGCAACTGGAAATTCGGTTCTTCCAATCTCTCTCTATTTCTATTGCAATTTTACAGCTAATTTCACAGAATAATTTTATTTGCATACAAAGGATTTCCTTAGATATAAAGCATCGAGAAAGAGCAGAAAGTAATAAAATTTTAAAGAAATATCTAACACATATTGGCAAGGAAAATTCGCTCCATTCATTCTTCGTTGATACTTCTATCAATTAAATTATTCGTATCCATTTTTTAGAGAAAAGCGCATTTCACTTGTAATCTCAATTGAAGAAATTATCTTTAATGATAAAGCAGAGGAAGTATTATATATTTTGAAAGATAACCAGAAATGTGTTAATGCATTTAGATGCAATGATAATCATTTAATGATAGCAAATACATAACTCATTAAGTTAGATATAATTCCTTGTTATCAATAATGAAATTTTTTTTCCATCTATAGTTATCATTAGATTTTTTCCTTTTTTTTTAATTAAAACTTAATGTAGTCTGATTGTATTATTGAGAAATTGAAATGTGTAATGAAATTTCGTCGCATTGTTTTGGGAAACTGCTCGTTATTTGTTAATGTCATTGATTTTTCTTTAGATATATCAATGATAAGGAATGAATCATGTTTCACAATATGAGAGATGCACTGATTGAATTGTAAAAATTAACATCAGTTGAAAAATGACTTAGCATAGATGAATTAGGATAAAGGTTTCATTGATGGATGGAGGATGTTCTAAGATAATACCGGAAAAATCAAAATAAAGTTGATTGATATTTGACAGGTAACGATGGTGTAAGCGATATTAATAAATTATTAACACAAGTTATCGATAATTCTCGAATTGAATTGTACTGTTTCAAAGTTGTTTTTGAAGCAAAGAAAGTTAAATGAGCATCTATCATCTGCAATCACTTAACAATGATATCATAATCAGTTGAGAAATTGAGCGTTCAATGAGTCATTTTAACATTTTAAAAAGAAGCATATTATTTTAAAAAGTCAAGCTAAATAAAGATTTTCAAACAATTTAATTTGACGCTGTTCAATCTTTATCATACATATTTCTGCAGTGCAATTTACTTACTTCAGTAGATTTATCACAAAATTACTTTAATTTTTGTGACAATGAAATTCTATGCATAAGCAATTAAAATTATTAATAATATATTCAAAAGACTAAAAAATGATTTTTTCTGGTACATTTTCGAAAATAGTTCCAAACATTATAGAAATCTCAATGAACAGATGCGTAAAATGTCACGGAACAGCACGTTTGAAAGTATTAAATTTAATGATCAATTAATATTCTATCCTGATAAAATAAGTGATCTCTCAGAAGAAACTCAAGAAGTGATATACTACGATTCAAATAGTTAAGTCTTTCTAACTGGCAGATGTACAATATTCCAATATCATTTTCATCCCATTCTACACCATCTAAAAGAATTATTTTCAACTTCCGAATATCAGTCATTCGTATGAAATTCCACTTGGTTATCTCAAATATTTTTGAGTTAAATAAGCATATCTTTTCAATGAAAGTTCAATTGGTCAATTTTTCCGCACTGACTTACTACATATATTGAATGAGCATTTTTGCCATCACTTTTATTCACACCAATTGCTTATCATTCTCTTTTCTCTACATTTTATCTTTTATTTCAAGAATAAAGACTGATTTTACTTCTTCTTTGAGCGTTAGTAAACAACAACAAAATAATTTTACTTTGATTATAAACAGCAAATGATAATGATCATCATTATAATTGTCACCTAAATAATCGACATTGCAGTTAGCATCGAAATAACGATAAATTTAATAACTATCCAAATAATCATGAATATAATTGTTGCATGGTCAATCACAAATGGAATTATCACTTTACCTTTAAAATTTAAATCTCAAAATTTCAGTGATACATTGAACGTTGTAAATTTTATCACTTCACTAATAGATAGAACGAAATGGAATGGAATGATATGATTTTCTTCTCTTCCTGCTGGGATACTCTCTATTCAGGGCAATTTCGCTGTTGTTGCCGTGGCCAATAAGACGCTCTTCCTAAAGTCTCATTTAATCCTTCTTTAAAGGAAAAAAGGATGCTTAGCCCAGCCCATGAGCCGATTGCATTTAATCACATGCTTTCTCTTACTCAATCTCTCTCCCCCTTTCTCTTTTAATTTACGCAATATCATCACTTTATTTCTTATGGCTGTTTTTATGTTTTCGTTTTAAGCTACGAAATTATTACAAATTTATTGACAATACACTTTTAATATTCTTACGTATCGAAAATAAAAACTTTGTTTTGAATTAGTTTATGTTAACAATCACAGCTATCATCAAGGATTTATCAGATTTAAGTGAATTGTTTAAGGATTTTGCTAAACATTAACTTTCATATTAAAAGGCTGTGATAAAGGCTGTGTTTGATAAGCTTTAAGAGGATTTTCTCCTTTTCTTTTCTTTTTTGCTTCTTTTCTCTGTCGTTTTATTTCACTTTATTTTCATTTCAATTTGTACCATATTTCATATTGCTTAATTTACTAACTCGTCAATACTGTCATTTTCTCCCTCTCTCCCTCTCTTTCCCTTTTCCATTGCACTTATGAATTTCATCGATAAACTGTGTGTATTAGTACCGTGAAAATGAACGCTTTGCGATAATTTGATTGCAGAATTTCTTTTCTTTTCAATTTCTATTCTCCAACAGACTCATATGTCATCGTCCATTTCTTTTTTATATTTTTATACTTTTCTACTTTTTGACATTTACCCGAGAAATTTCTTCCAAAAAGAGCTCTACTCAAGCGGTAGATACTGAAATCCAAAAAGAGTCCCAAGAACGTAATGATAAAAAATTTTTTAGCAGAATTAAAAAACAGTTTACTGCAAGGGTTGTGAAAGTTCAATATTTAACTGATAATGTGATAGAAATAGTGGTAAGAGCACCATCAATATTTGCCATAAACTGTTAATATCATATGAATATCTCGATACCACAACTTTTAAATCGAAATACTGATTGATAATTTAACTGATAGTAACTATCACTTAAAGTAATAACGAATCAGGAATTAACATCGTTATCTCCTTTGAAAACTTTCAAGCTTTTGAAGAGAAAACTATTGAAAAATTGTTCAAATGGAAATTTCCAGTTAAAAACATATCCATTTTGGTTTATCTACCACATTTAAAATTTTCATTTAAATGTTACACATCGTTATCAGATAATCACTTTTATCACCAATCGGTCACTGTGGAAATATTTGACAACAAAAGCATTTTTAAGTAAGTGTGATTGATTTGGGATAAGCGAACAATCAAATGATTGATTGGAGATTTTTTCGAGATATTTGCTGATAGTTAAGGAGAGGAAGAGAATGTTTGAAAATGAATGAAAGAGTTAATGAATGCTGTCACTAAGCTTCCACATTAAATTTGTTGCTGTAAAATTTATGTATTACTTTAGTCATTCCAATGATCAATGAAAGGAAAGAAAAAAGATTACGAAAATAAAATGATGAAATAAACCATTATTTTTTGAATATGCTTTATTTAAATGAAAATTATATCCGTCTATTCGATAAGCTTCATTCTCATTTAGCTAAGTGTGTTACTGAGAGCTTTCTCTCTCCTTTTCCTATATCTTGCACACTTGAAATAGTGCCACTCATTATATCAAGCTTGAGATACGTCAAGCGAAATTAATTATCGATCTTAATTAGTCAAACATTCCCACAAACACTTTGATGGAATGTAAATACCTCTTAGCAGCACCTTCCTCGCTCTTAGAAAACTTTTCTCCTTAAATGTTAAAATACTTCAAATCAAAATAGAACTTTTTTTAACGATCTCTTTTAATTTTTTAAAAATTGTTTGTTTGATAAAATTCTTCTAAATCCATTTTACATTTCTTTCAATACATAAGTTCAGATAAATTCTAATTGTAAAATTGGGATTTACATTGTTAAAGTAACTGACATCGAAGTCTTATAGGCCTGACTAAATCTCAGATATTTCTTCTGCTTTTTACTTCCAGCTTATTTGTTTTGCAGTTTGAAAGGGATTGAAGGAGTGGAAATAGAGTGAAGGGGGAGAGAGAAGCAAAGAAAAAGCTTATCTCATACTTCTCTGATAACCAATTTTAGTTCTTGCTAACCTTAATATTTAATATCACTGGAAACTTCTAAAAGCCTTTTAATCTTTAACCAAACTCGTCAATTATTTCTTTGGATACCTACTTCTTTTCACAGGAAGTTTTTCACCTGTGCAAATTTCGAGTGACTGCGTTTCATGCAAATATTAACCAAGTAATACATGAATGAAATCGAAATGATTTCAATCAGTCAATTGATAGGAGCTACTAATTCTTCTAGCAATCTAGCAGGTTAACTTTAACTTTTATTTTTACTGTGCTGTGAATAATTCAAAGAAGTTATGAATCATGTAATGTTTTAAATAATGATGGGAAAAAAGTATGACGTACGTATTGGTTTGAGTAAGCTTAGCATACATGCAAAGCCTACAAATTCTCGTTCATCCAGTTATGCCTCAGGGCTTCTTGGCTCATTTATCGATTTCAACTGTGTGCAATGGTTGCATATCTCACGTCGCTTTCTTATCTTACTTTCAATTAATGTAGTTCTGTTTTTTTACTTTTTACGTAAAGACGTTTAACTTAGTAAAAACATAAATTAATGTAGATAAAATATGTATTTAAAACTATTTTATCATATGGTATTTATCGAAAATGATTTCATATATTTTTTATCAATAGTTGAGTTAACGTTTTAATTTTATAGATATGAGAAAATGGTATAAATGGCAACAGTGTAGCATATACGGTATTCTGTTGTTTTTAATTTTTACATCTGGTAATGCACTTGAAATATATACCAATCATTTTTATGTTCATATCAAACATCCGGGTATTGAAAATGCCCATACAATAGCTAAACGACATGGATTTATTAATCGTGGTCCTGTAAGTTTTCCATTTGATTTTATCATATTTGGAAATTTTAAAACCAAAAAAAAAAATCTCATCATTCTGCAAAATATATGTAACAATAAGCCTGTAAAACGCACGTATAATAATTTCGTAAAATTTGCATGCCAAATAAATTGCTGCTCGTAACATCTGGTACTTTGGTACTCTTAGTATTTTGAAGAAATGTTTTGCGTACAGCAAAATCTTTCAGTTAATTCGAGATTATTTTGATCATATTATTTCATTTCAATTAAAAGATTCATTTATTTATCTATTTGTTTTTTTCAAATTAATCATTCTATACTTGTTGTTCATATTTGCAGTGGAATTCAAAAATTTCTATGAAATAATGAAGAGCAGTTATTTTCTTTTCAAATTCTTTTGGCTTCATAGCTTTCATTGATTTATGGCTAACAATTATTTTTTTTTAAGGTTCTTGGCTCTACAACTGATTGGCACTTTGTCCAACCAGCCCTATCCCATGCACGAACAAAACGTTCCTTCGCTCATTACAAGAAACTAAACGATGATCGTGATGTGGGTTTTACGAAAATTTTTCAAAAAAGTGTTCAAAATTCGTCCTGTTTATCACCATAAAATTATGCATGAATGTTGAAATGTTCTGATCAGTCTTCAGAAAAAAAATATTGACTTTCAGGTGGTGCATGTGGAACAGTTAACGGGTTTCAAACGTGTAAAACGTGGATACAGGTAGGTGTTTGTGATAAATTTAGACTATGAAATTTGTACAACTATTTTTTTAATTCATTTCGTTGTTTGTGTTAAAGATTATTCGTTGTTTTGAAATTTGAGTTTTAAAAGTTCAGCTCTCGGTCAAAAGTGCCGACACATTGGAAATATCGGTCGCTCGCAAAGTATCTTTTTGCTGATTGATCTGTTTCTGATAAAATTGAGTCTTTATATTTCTTAATGACAAATGATGCATTGATCACTAGTCAAAACTTTAAATGAGCTGAAGTACGAAATTTTTTAGAGCATTGGAGGAACGATTACAGGAGCAACTTGATTTTACCGCAGCGCAATCACCGACTGATCCGCTCTATCCATATCAGTGGTATTTGGTAAGGAAATATTCATCTTTTTTTCAATTTTTTTATATCTAAAAAATAATTAAAAATTTCACTATTTTGAAATGTTAAATGTTTTCTACTTCTATGATTTTCATGTCTCATTATTCAAAACAGAAAACTTCAAACTGAAATTGCCGCAGTTGAAAATTGATAGTTAAAATATAATCTTTAGATTCACTTATACGATTGAAATTTTGTTAAGAATAATATTGGACAAGCCAATGGCAAGCCACGACTTGATTTAAATGTCGAAAAAGCTTGGGTACTTGGTATTACCGGTAAAAATATAACAACAGCTATTATGGATGACGGTGTCGATTATATGCATCCGGATCTGGCCAATAACTTTGTCAGTTCTTATTTTTCACGGATTTTTAAACACCAATACCGGAATTCAATATAAGCATTTCGTCGGTGGCCGAATATGTTTTGCCGATAATGCTTTTAGGATTCCTGATTGCAACATTTATTTTCTATTCGCTGATCCAGCTTTCGAAAGAAATTTATAATATTTATAAATAAAAATTCATTCATATAACGCTGGCAAAAAAACGGAAGATGCTATTTTATTCTTCTGTTTTTTTCTGAGTATTTACGTGAACGCTTAATTTAAGGCTATTATTATTAATTTTTAATACTCATGTCGGATTTCGTACACATGTTCTCTTCATTTCAGTTCATTTTTTCTAAATTAAAAAAATCGAAATTCTCGAGTAGCAAACTTTTAGTGTTTTTTTACAGAATGCAAGAGCTAGTTACGATTTCAGTTCTAATGATCCATTCCCATATCCAAGGTACACAGATGACTGGTTCAATTCACATGGAACACGGTTTGTTATCTTAAACTTTTCCTTCATATTTTTTCGTAATATTTTGAAATTTTTCGAGTAAAATAAAACTTATGTTTAGGTACGCACCTGAAACTCACTGAAGAAAAACAAAAGGAAATATAAATCATTCCCTAAAATGTTGAGAAATAAAGTATCCACAATTCATCATTTAATCATTTAAAACATATTGCTTCAATAAGAATTAAATTTCAAAAATTCTAAATTACAGGTGTGCTGGAGAAATAGCAGCAGCACGTGATAATGGTATTTGCGGCGTTGGTGTTGCTTATGATAGTAAAGTAGCGGGCATTCGAATGCTCGATCAACCTTACATGACAGATCTCATTGAGGTGTGATAGAACTTCTAAAAATTTTGAGAAATTTCGGTAGTTTAAATGGAAATTTTCTGCTCCATATTGAGAAAATATGTAAAAATATATGTTTTCCACAGGTTCTATTATTGAAAACAATACTTTTACAGATAATTGAAAGAAAAAAATTAAATGAACGATGAAACTTTTTTTTAAATTACTACCAATTATCTTGTAAGCACACTATTATTAACATATCCTTTATGATGCACAATTCAGGCTAATTCAATGAGTCACGAGCCAAATCTGATTCATATTTATTCGGCAAGTTGGGGACCAACTGATGACGGAAAAACAGTCGATGGACCACGTAATGCAACAATGCGTGCAATCGTTAAGGGCGTCAATGAGGTTACTTACATTTATGTGCAACTTAATCGAAAGAATCGTTAATGGAATTTTTAGAATTCTGAAATCCTTTTAATTTAAAAAAAACCATATTGTTTTTTTTTAGGGACGTAATGGTTTAGGATCAATTTTTGTATGGGCAAGTGGTGATGGCGGTGAGGAAGATGATTGTAACTGTGACGGTTACGCCGCCTCAATGTGGACGATATCTATCAATTCCGCAATTAATAGTGGCGAAAATGCGCATTATGACGAGTATTTAGATTTATTCATATACTTGATAAAGAAAAATCTTTTTAAATTTTATTTTTCATATTATTTTAACATATGCAATGCTTGATTGATCACCGATTTGTTGTCTAATGTTGAACAAAAGATTGGATGCGATTCACAAACAGATGATTGTATCTACTAACAGTTTTGAAACATCAAATATTGTGCTGTCTCGATCAATCCGTTTGTAACAAATGATCACAAATTTTTTTGCAAAATGATTTTCAGAAGTTGCTCTTCTACATTGGCTTCAACATTTTCGAATGGTGGGCGAAATCCGGAAACCGGAGTAGCGACAACTGATTTGTATAATCGTTGCACGCGATCGCATAGTGGAACATCCGCGGCAGCGCCAGAAGCAGCTGGCGTTTTTGCTCTCGCACTGGAAGCAAATCCGTTGCTTACATGGTATAAATTTAATCTTAATTGCAGTATATTTTCTTCATTTTTCATCCATCAAAAATTTACTTTCTAATTTTCGTATTTTCAGAAATGGAATTCGATAAAATTTTTAGTAATAATTTGATTTTATCAATTCCATATTCCTTTTTATTGAAAATTCATTCATTTTATTTTTAAAAATTTTCGAAAATTTTTAGGCGTGATTTACAACATCTAACTGTGCTGACATCAACACGAAATTCTCTATTTGATGGACGATGTAGAGATTTACCAGATCTTGGCATTGAAGTAAAATTATGAAAATTTTTTATTTTATCTTCAAATAGTGAACAAATTTATGATTTTTGTAATATACAGCAAATAGAATATCACTGTCAAATAATTTAACTCGGCTAATCATACTGATCATACTGACGCATTCACAAACAGGCAGAATACACCCATGAATACACACATACAGAATGAAAGAGAAAACAAAACGTTTGGTTATATAATTTCAGGAAAAGAGCGGAATGAATACAAATGGTGTGAATAATTGTACTCATTTTGAATGGAAGATGAATGGCGTCGGGTTGGAATTTAATCATTTATTTGGTTTCGGTGTGTTGGATGCAGCGGAAATGGTTATGTTAGCAATGGTTTGGAAAACAGCGCCTCCAAGATTTCATTGTGAAGCAGGAACTATTGCTACATCACAGTAAACAGTTTATTCATCATCTTTTAATCTATTATTGGTATTAATTGTTGTTTATGAATATTTGCTGCACAATATAGGATCAATTTTTAGCAAAACAAATTGGTAATTAATTGTAATTTTGCTCATTTAAATTCAAGTCAATTTATTAATTTAAAAAAATTAGAAATGATGAGATTTTACTATGGATAAGTAATATCATTGAAATATTTTAGTGAGATTCCATCAACAGGAAATCTTGTATTGGAATTGATTACTGATGCATGCATGGGAACATCGACAGAAGTCAATTATTTGGAACATGTACAGGCAGTTGTTACTTTAAATAGTAGCCGACGTGGTGATACCACGCTTTATCTCATATCTCCCGCCGGCACGCAGTATGTTTCCATTTTAAAAAAAATTTTGAGAAATTAAACTTATTGGAATAGAATAAAAGTGAAATTTTACTGATTTTTGGGCTTTTTGAATGCAGTAACAGTAGTTCTTTTCCTTTTAATAAGAAATTTTATACTACTTAATTTTTAATGTCTTGTTGAAAATATTAGGAAGAAATCGAAATTTTTCGTAACAAAATAAGATTGAGCGAAGTTTTTTGTCCATCTTTGGAATATTCAAACTTTTTTAAAACAATTTTACAGAACAATGATTTTATCTCGACGTCCAAAAGATAATGATTATAAAAATGGATTCACCAATTGGCCATTTATGACTACACATACTTGGGGTGAAAATCCGCGCGGCAAATGGCGTCTGATTGCCCGGTTTCAGGTAAATATCGAAATATTAAAACATGGACATTTTCGCTCAAAATTTTTTAAATATCCAATATATGTTTTTCTCAAATTTCCCAATTGGTTTTATAGGGTAACGATAAGAATCATGGTATGGTGAAGAAGTTCACGCTTATGCTTCATGGTACCAAAGATCCACCGTATGCTGGTATTGAACCTCTTCAAGGTCATGTAAACAGTAAACTGAAAGTGGTACAGAAAGCACATAAACGTGCCGTATTTCGTCGTTGACTTGAATTTGTAAAAAATCCTTAAAAACTTGGAGGAATTTTTCAATAAAAGCATTAAAACAAAAAACGTTGTAAAAAACTAGTGAGCAAATTTCTAATGATTTGCATGATGATCGATGATGAGGAGAATGTGAGACCGGAAATGGACAAGTGACTAATTTATGAAATTGATGTTTTAAAGTAATGATGCAGAAAGTAAAAAAATCAAATTTGGTTTATAACATAATATTAGTATTAACTATGATTGAATTTTTGTTAAGTTACACATTTCAGTTTATTTACTTCTTGAATTGGGTCTTTATAAATTAGTTTGAAATAAAACAACAGCTTGAAAAGTGTGGGAATCTTTAATAGCTTTTTCAATGATCAGTAAGAAGGGGGAGTCTTTTTTTTCTTTCAGTCAATTAATTAAACTCTTCCTTTTTATTCCCCTTGCACTAAATTTCAATTTTTATCAATTTTGATAAGTGGATCTGTGCAGAATTCCGTAGAATTATCTGCCAATAATTATTGGATTAATTTCATTATTTCTGTTTTGATTTGCATTTTACATCAAAAACAGGAAACCAAAATGAAGCAGAAATCTCTAATAGACCAAAATTTAAAAATGTTTATTACAAAAATGAGACATTCGATCTTTCACTTCATCCCCTCTCTTTCGCAATAAGGTGAAGTGATTTTAAATGTGATGAATAACCTAAAGCAAATTAAATTTTTATATTAATGAATATCAATTTTTAAATTCTCCCTAACTTTACGATTGAAATGCGAGTTTAATTTGATATCCAATATTTACGGCATACTTTCGGAGATATTTTAAATTACAAAAAAATTCCCTAAAAAAATAAATGGATCTCTTTGGAAAAGTTGTGATGACAAATATTTGAGAAGAAAAGCAATTAAATGAAGAAATGGGTAAGTAAATAATGTTTAAAGTATTTGTGATTATATGATAAGATAGAATCACTGACTGATGAGCTATTTGCATTCAGTTATAATCCTATCATCCAATGAATGGCAGCATTAATGTTATTGCGATAGTAACCTATTATTAGTTGCTTTATTTTTGATAAATCCACCAAATTTAAGCGTTTGGCTGGTAATTACTGTGTCGATTGTGTTTCGATTATTATCCTATGGTTTACTGAAATTTCTATAATAATACCATAAATTGTTTGACACCTGGAATATTCAACTTGTTCCATTTCTTGGCGATGACTGTTTATTTGGATAAAAGCTATCGTCAAATTCAACTTGTAATCCTTTGTCGCTTTCCAACTGATAATCTTGTACAACCGGTGGTAATCAGTATTAGTAAAAAAAACAGTATTAGAATAAAGACGAGTAAATATTTGAGTTTTGTGGAAACAGATCGGGAAACTGAAGCATTCCATGAGAAATCAATGAAATAATAATATGCTGCTAAAAATAAAACAGTTTATCAAATGAATTCAATTAAGCGATGCGAATCACCAAGAAAAGTCAAAGCCAATATACATTTTTATTCCAGAAAATGAATGATTTGTAAAAAAGAATGGTCAAATAATGAATTTATTTCAAATAATATTACATTCGAATATATAATTTCCATGAAAAGTTTTGAATTTGAAACACTGAAATCTGAACGGATGGAAAAGATTTTATAGATTTTTTTTTCGGAATTTTAATTTAACAGCACTTTATTCTTTTTTTCGTCAACATTATCTAGTTTACTGTGAAATTATAAAATTAAGTCATTAAGGATTGTGATAATTTTTCTTTTTTTCTATTTACGATTAATTCTTCTTTGTTTGTGTTGTCATCGATTAATAAAAATTAATAAAACCAATAATGTTTTCGCTAATTTCACTGGAGATAAATAATATCTCACCAGACTAAATAGTTGAATATTCGATCGATCAAGTTAGTACTGATAGTTATCTGCTATTGTAATAATTTCCTTAACTATTCTGCTACTAAAGCTATATGAAATGAAAAATTTTTTCCGGGCTAAACAATTAAGTGAATCAGTTTAAGGTTTTTTTATTTCTTAAAATTTTACAGATAATAAACAGTGTTTACAAATTTGCTTCTATCAGTTACTATTGAAAAAAATAGAAATCAGTGACTTAAAGATGTCGGATAGTCGGAGTGAATGAATAATTTATTACTATTAATTATATCTGCAAAAAATTGTTTCTTTTTCTCTGTTTGACATATTTATGCAGAAATTATGATAAACAAAAAATGAAAGGCAAAAACGGATGATTGGCTTCATGAATTAATCACTGATTTCCACGGATAAAACCGGAAGTTACTGTTTGATGTTAACATTCAATCCAGTTCACTGAAAATATATTTGAAGCAAGTTAATAGTTTTCACGATTATTTTTTTGCATAATATCATCGGCAGAAATGATTAATTATCACATTAATGAAGGAGCAGATAATTATCAGAAACATTTCTTTAAGATTTCTTCCTTAACAAAAGGCTTGTTATTATCAAATAAAAATAATGAGAATTTCTCTAAAAGCATTGAAATTTAATTAATCAAAAGATTTTGTTTGAATTTTCACGTTTCAAAATGGATTGTTGTAAAACTGATATGACTGAGAAGCGGAAAAGAATTCATTTACCACTCCTATCATTTCTATATATTAATAGCTAAGCCCTCAGTAAATCTCATCGTCTCTTTCTAATCTCATTCATTTCATAACTATTTCATTCCCTCATGTGCTGCCCTCTTAGTATCAAACATTTCATACATTTGCATATTTGGGAATCAATCAACTTCGACCACACTATTCATTTTCACGTTTACCTTTCCATCTTTGCGTGCCATTACTGATAGTTGTTGATGTTTTGTAAGCTACGCAGTCACTTTCGGCGTTACTTACATTACATAATCACTATTGACGTGTTGTACTCCATTCCCGTAGAACTGTCGCATTTTAATCTTGGAAAAAAATGAAATTGGAGAAATATTTCAACTTCTCCAATTTGATTTAAGCATTTTTGCATTGGAAAAAAAAACTTTCTTTTCTGTTTTTATTTTTCGAAATTACAACATTTTTATTTATTAGAATGATAAATTTTTTTACAAATCTTTATTGAAATTTATTCTATTCTAAAAAATTTGTAATAAACATTTGCATATTACTTTTTTTGTACTTATGAAAAATTTTTTCTTATTTCAAAGACAATAAATTTTTATATATTTTTTCCTTCTTTGTTAGTCGTAATAATTCACACCAGTGTTTTCGAAAGGAATCAACGGAAGAATTAGTAATGCTGAAAGATTAAAAGTATTGATCCGCTCTAAGTAGTTATATTTCTGGAATTAATTACTTCAGCTACATCCAATTGGATGCACATTAATATGCTAATTGTTCTAACTGGACTATATTAAAGTAAATGATTGAATTACCCATATACCTTGAAGGGAAAAATTATTGGTAGCCTTTTGATTTTTTTTTAAATATAATTTGCAACTCCTTCCTCCATCAAACTGATAAAGGTGGAAGAGTAATTGATTGATATTTGATATAATGTATTCTTTAGCAAGCATTGGGAGTATAGCAAAGAATACCTATTTCATTTTTTACATACTTTTTCAGTTAAATCGATTTTTAATATTTCTAATTTATCATTCTTTCGAATGAACGCAACTAACATTAGATCTTGTACGAGCACTAAAAAGCCAATATTTCAATTGAAGTTTTGTATTTTTGTTATCATTTTATATATCTCCAACATATTCTCGAGCATTTTCTAAAGATATTAGAAATCTCTTGAATTGAAATTGAGTGAAATTTCTGTGGAAAATATTTCTAAGAAATGTTGTTGAATGATTGATGTTATGTTAAAAACAAACAAAAAACTAAGAAAATTACTAAAGCTTTCAAGCCGCTTTTAATGTTAGCATTAAGGAAACAATGTTTTCCAAACCCTTTTTTTGCATAATTTTTTTTCTTCTTTTTTTTGGATCGAAAGAGATTCAGTGAGAGATGATAAATTTGAAACAATGAATCCCAACTGGCTTCTTCTGATAACAATAAATGTAAATTAATTGATATTTAAAACAACAATTCGTCGCATTTCGCTTCTTCATGAAAAACCTGTTCGGTATAATAAATCATGCGAAAACACTTACAGTGCAAACCTTACTTCTTGAAGGAAACTAACAATTTCCTTCTATTTTTCTGATGCAGCGAATTTTTTGCGACATTGTATTTTTTGTATTCGAGCATCGTTACCTTTTTTCATCTTTCAAATCAAATATGCGAAAGAATTTTTCATTTCTGTTTCGTTCACTGAGAAATAAGTGAAATTTTAGTTCATTTATGATAAATTGTTAGAGAAATAATGGGCCCATCCTTCAGATAAAAGGTCAGAGCTCATTTTCAATTTTATTTGTAATGGTGTGATATTAAGTAAAAAAAGGCAGAAGAATCTTTTGCTTTCGTTTTTAGTAATTTCGATAATGATTTAATGTTTACGGCAAGGAATCACAGTTATAATTCCTGAATGTTTTCAAACAAAATGATAATGTGATGTATTAATTAGTGAAGCGTAGTCATAGTAATTAATTGTAATTGTTAACATTTATTTGTTTTGCATTATTTTTTTGTTATTTTTTCATCGATGATGAATCTAAGAAATGTTTGATGAACTTTAAAAATCAGTATAAAGAGTTATTGTAATCGAATCACTGCTACAAACGATAGATGCAATTCCGTTCGTCCTACTGATACAATTCAATACTGATACAATTTTTAATGATAATTGATTTGTTGTTATCAGTGGCAATAGTAACATCAATAGTAATATCAAAGAATATGTGCATTCATTATAAAAAGAAAATTATTTGGAAGGAAAGCATTGAAAAGAAGCAAAAAGTTTATTTCTACCTATCTACTTATTTGTTTGAATTAAACTTAATAAATCATTTAGAATTGAAAATATTTAAATGTATCATTTCCAGGAACAGAGTTTTTTTGTAAGATAACAGCCAATGTGACTGGCAATTTGCTTTGTCTTGATATCTATTTCTGATTGAAATTGATAAGGAACTTAGAGTATGAATCTTAACAAAGGATGGAAAACTTAATGGAAGTCTTTGAAGAATTTTGAAGTTTCACGACAAAATTTCATCTTCAATTTCATTTAAATAAGAAAGATTACAATTATCCAATTTCTCTTTTAGCACACATTTTTTTCCTTCTTTTGTTTCAATTTGAAAAATTTCAAATTTCATTGACTCATTTCCCATTTCGTTGAATTCCCACTTTTTATCTTTTCTCTCTCAGTCATCCTTCGTGATTATCAATCATATTCTTATCTCTTTTTCCCTTTTCTCTTTTCACCGTTAACAACAATTTTATTGTTACACATAACCCTAACGGTTGATGTATTTCAATAGTAGTGAAACGACTGGCACCCATGACGACATCCTTCCAAGGCGACAATTTTATTTTACTAATGATAAATGAATGATATAATTGGAAGAATGAGTCAGATTCAGAAGCTACGATCGGAGTCTGAAAGCAGGTCAAAGTTGAAGATTGAGCCGGAATGGAAAGAGCACTGAACTGTGGACTAGCTCGATGAGTTGTCGAGCACCTGCAGGTTGGGGATGAATGAAAGCGCTCAGTGAAATTCTCTCACGTCCATTCCCTGCCTCTCTGCTATCCCCGGCTCTTCCCGAAGAGATTGTCAGAGAAATCATTCTATTGGTCACAATTATCTCTGCAATACTGGGTTCTTTTAAGGCTCTTCGCTCGTACTTTACTTGAACTGATTGTTTACGCCGTCACTAAGTAAAACGGAAAATTACATTCTCTACTCTCATTCCACTTCGATCCATTTCTTCCTCTCTCCTTCTCTCCTTCCTTTCTCCCTCCCTCTCCCTCTCCCTCCCCCCTCTCTCTCTCTCTCTCTCTCTCTCTCCATTTCTTTCGATTAATTCCATAAAGAACTGATTGACAATCTAACAACCAATGGCGCTTCTCTTGAAATAAAAACGATTTTTCATCAGGCTTGTAGAAAGCATTCTCAAAAATATTTCCAATATCCTCTCTCTTTCTTTAAGAATATTTTCTAGCATCTCTTCTCTCTCAGGAGCTTTCTTATATGCCCTCTCTCTCTCTCTCTCGCTTTATCCATTATTTCCGCGTATTTCTCCCGCGCTCTTTCAGGAGCTCTCTGATCACTGGTATGTTCAGCGAGGTGACAACGGCCATATCTCATTTCTTTGTGGTCCAAGGCGCATATGATAATCACATTTTTCGGGTGATAGTATCAGAATTTCATGTCACATCGCTAATTTCATTGAAATATTTTTATGATATATAAATTAGATGTACCGCTTTATCTTATCAACTAGAATGTTACCATACATTTTGAATTTTTTTCTGAAAAATATTTATTGAATATAGAAGTTTTAAGATTGAGCCAAAAACTTCATATGAAGCAGTTGTCGAGTAAAAAAGTAGAGGGAACGAAAAATGAAAGCATATGAATCTTTAACTCTGTTTTTAATTTTGATCTAATGATTAATTTGAATTAATACTTTATCAAAATTAAGAGTGAAAGGAAATAATTGATTAGTTCTAATTGATTAATTTAATAAATTAAACCATATAAAAATATGGTTTAATTTATTAAATTATTAGAGAAGCTCAGATAAGTTAGAGTATTATGCTGAAAATTTCAGTTTCTGTATTAGTTTTAACATTAAAATTTAAGAAACGGCGGAACTTATTTTAGTTGATAAGACAGTTTTATTACTCATCTATCACATGTGCCATGTTAGGAAGTAATGGATTTCAAATAATGAATAATTATCACTTTCATAACGGAAATGACCTTTAAATTTCTTTTTTTCTGTTTATTTCTTGTTTCATGTTCTATTTAATAAATTACATTTACCACATCTAAGCTCAATCATTTATTTTGTTTTCGAAAACTTTTTTTGATAAAACGGAATTAATAATTGTTTTTATATTTTTGCATAAATTAAATAATCACAGGGGTATTTTACTCAATAAATGCACCAAAAATCGTGTTTTTCCAGTTTTTATGCAGCATTGAATTCCTGATAAATAACAACGATTTCTTCCATTCCTGCAAGAATAAAACGATTTTTTTTCAAAAAAAAGTCCATTTATCTATCTATATATATATATATATATATGTATAACGTGATCATCAACGGCTTTATATTTCATTCAATCCCTTTTTTGTTTTCTTTTTATAATCCATTATCCTGTGCTGGAAATTTCCGCCATTAATAGATTAATTGCTTGTAATTCAAATGATTTTCTGAGATTTCGCTCTGATATTCTAGAAATTTTCCAGTTTTTTTCTTGCACCATTGCTCATTTACAGATGGAAATGATGTGTTCTACAAATCAAAACACATGCCTCACTGAATAATTTCTAGACTTCAATCATGCATTTCAAGTTCACTAATTAGGTTAGATTTGGTTTTAAAGCTACTGGAATAATGATATAATTGTTGCAAGCTATATTAACCTTTAACTTAGCATGTTGAATTTTTTAGCGAAGTCACAATTTCGGAGCTTAAATGATAATTCTGTTCCCATCTATGAATGTACCTAAGAGATACTCCTTCTGTAGTATTATAGTATAGAGCGAAATAAGTGTATTCCGTACTTTTGAAAATATTATAAAGAGCAGGTCATAAATTGCAAGCAATTCGTTTTGCAAAATTTATCGAACTAAACAATTCATGGCTTTGGTACTTGTAAACAGGTGAGTTAAAAAAGGAAGGTATCGCTTGTAAGTAATTTTTTGATAAGGATTTTAAATGCTTTGTAGAGGTTTCAGAAACCAATATCTGTTGATTGAATAATTCTGCTTTTCATTTGCTTTATTCAGAAATTAGCGATTTCTTCTGTAATACATTAGTCTTTCGGATATGTTAAGTTTTCAACATTCAAACATCCTTTTTTTTGATATTTTTGTATTACATATTTTTATGGTTGAAAGTCTTCGAAGTGATGCATTTAGAAGAAGAAAAAGGTAATTTCATTGTTGAATATTGGGCTATGAAAATTTTAACGATTTTCTTTAAATGAATAATACATGGATACTAAAGAATTTTTGCGTTCCATAAAATTTTCAAAAGAAAGTAATAAGCATTTCGGCTTATAAATTTGCAATTGATTAAAATTTTAAAAAAATGAAGATTTTTAGTTTATAAATTCTTTAAAAATATTAGAAATTCCTTTAAATAATTTGAAATATTAGAAAATTCTATAAATTTTTCGAAAAAGAGAGAAAAATTCTCTCGGGAAATCCGAAGTTTCTGGAAGCAATAATGAATTTATATTTGTTTAATAGCTCCAAAAACAATAAAAGGCTAATCTTTTGTTTTATGCACTTGATTGGCATAAAATTACGCTTGAGAAATTTTAATTTTCAAAATTATAAGGGTTTCACAACAAATTATATTCTTGTCCAATGAAGAGCTTTATAAACTTGTTTGAAGAGTGAATTTTAAACATTTTAAATGAAGCGATAAAAAGCACGTTTTTCAAGTAATTCACTTACATGTCACACAGTGTGCATATATATGTACGTATATTTTATCTGAGCTTTCAGAGATGTGTTTGAGAAAAGAATCTTTTGCACGATAAACAGTTCAAGAATTCATTTGTTGACTAGTTTTTAGATCATTGATACCTATTAATATACCTGTTCTTTTCTCCTAAGAAACAAAAAGAAACAGATTTTACAAAAAATGATATTTATGCAATGAAATATGTGAGAAGTAGCGGAGTTGCAATTGACTGACCCTTATTAACCTTTCATTGACTTTGCATCTCATTTTTTTAATCAAATTAGCATTTTTATCGATTTAATACGAGAATTATTTAGGTCATTTACGGGTACAGTATGGTAGTTGTTTGCACTAGGTAGACTCTCAAGAGTAATTAAATGCATGATCTAGTAGCTGTTATTCTTTATCATAATAATTTGAATAATTATAGAGAATAATAAAATTAGACTGGACAAGAAATGATCAAGTGTAACAATTGGATTTATTCATTGTTGATAATTTTATCAAATTGATAAGCAACTGTTTTCTAAGACAAAGGTTCTAAGGTAGATCATGTGATAAATGTGGTGGTGATTAGCTTGTACATAACTGGTTCTTTCTAGAAATTAATTTCTAAATGATTTTATTTTTCATGTTTTCAATATATTACATAAGTGTAGACATATTGAAAGTTTATAAATAGCGCATTATAATTTATTTTCCGTCCATTTATTTGCTTACCTTTTGAAGAAGAGAAGCTACGCATTTATTTTTAACAATTTAAATGACATTCAAAAAAAGATGAAATGATTAATAGATAGACTAAGGAAATGAGCGGAATGGAAAATGAATCGGTCGAGAAAGATGTGAAGGAAATACCGGTGGATGTGATTGAAGTAACACGTAAAAGACGTTTCTACAAAGCAAATGAGAATCCTCCAGTTTTACTTGCGTTACTTTTTGCGTTGCAAGTAAGTTCTTATGGTTACCAAAGTATGTTTCAATATTTCTTTTACTTCTTTCTTTCTTTTAATTTTATATTTCTTAAAATATGATTTTCATTTATCTGTATGTAACTGTTCATAATATGAGTATGTCTGCCGATACATAAATTGTTTTAGATCATCCTTAATTTATTTTCAAAGTGTCAAGTTAATTTCGCGAATTTAAATTCGAATATGTAGGATTGTCGAATAAGTTTAAATAGATTGCAATTGTGAAAATTTTCATTCTTCCGATTCTTTTCTTCTGATTTAAAATCTATAAAGAATTTAATATTTTGCTAATTTTGTATTTGAGATGTGTAATAACAATCAACCGATTTTTATTATCATTTTTGACCTGCATGAATTGATCATATTTTGGAAATGTAGTTTATAAGTATAGCTATTTTAGCATTATTGATTACTACCTATGATCATTTCTTTAATTAACAGAAATTAATGAATTTATATTTCAGCAAGTGATGGTATGTGTAAGCGCATTGCTAACAATTCCGTTTATTCTATCAAATGAACTTTGTGCTGGTCGAGATGTATATACACTACGAGTATTGCTCATTTCGTCAACATTTGTCGTTAGTGGCATATCAACCATCATTCAGACAATGTTTGGAACAAGGTTCTTTTTCTTTAAATTGAGAGTAGCCCGAAGTGGACATTGTACTGCACTGCAATATCATCCAGCATATTATCCTTTAAAAGTAAGTAATTGATCTTTAGTAGTGCATATTATTCCGTAATCACATTAACTATTAGAAATTGTATTTCATAAATTTCAAATCTATCGTTTAGTTATAATAATTAGAAGATTTAGAATGATTATGATATTCCAAGAGGTTGCATGAATTCCTCTATAACTTAGGAATATTAATTATGAATTCTTTCAGATTAGCGCTTTTACAAGGAACAGCATTTGCATACATTCCATCGATTCAAGTTTTCATGCAGTTACCTGAGTATAAATGCGTTTTCACGGATAATGACATTGTGGCTGCTTCCATTTATCAGAATAAACTTGCTATTGTAAACATCTTCATTCAAATTTTTGGCTTAGTTTTCTCTTTCTCAGTTATTTTGAAATCATTTTGTAAGGAAAGAAAATCTTTTTATGAGTTTATTTTCAACAATCAAAATTTTTATCACTAAGCAAATTGTCTTCCACAGCCTTATAAGTTTATTTTTCTTGGTAAATTTAACTTATTATATCTTCCAAAACTAAACTTGAAAGCTCCAACCTTAATTACAACGACATTTATAAGTGGTGGATTTTGGAAGTAATTGTAAGTAATTGATCATTAAATGGATAGGAAATAAATAATGTTAACTAATTAAATAATGAGAAATTCAATCAAATAACTCTGTACAAGTATTAGATAAGCTTATCAAATAACCTGCCAGAGTACTGTGAATATAGAAAAATCTTGAAAGTAGATAAAAGTATAAATGAAAATGTAGATTCAAGGATGCTTAATGGCATCATCGTTAATACCAATGATAATTGGTATGACTGGTATAGTTGGCGTGTTAACGAAATTCATTGGACCAATTACGGTATCACCACTTATGCTACTTCTTGTACTCAGTGCAGTTGACCTTTGCGTTGAAAGGATTTCCAAACATTGGGTTGCTATGATGTAAGATTTCTTTTTTCCAAAACTTTGTAATAGATTTTAAAAGTCTTCAAAGAGTTTTTGTGAGGCATAAATTTTCATTTGAGGTATACTTCTTATGAGAACGGAAGATGAAGACCGTAAATGGTGATTAGCTATTGATTATTTGACGAAGTTCAAATAAGAAATCAGAAGCTTATAAGAATCTGTTGTCTCATTCAATAAAAGTAAACCGTTCATCTCTTCGCTTCAATTAATAACGATGTTTAACTTTAAATTTAGACAAGCAGCGGCTTTGTTTGCTACAATTTTATATTTGGCGGATTGGAAAGTCCCTACACTTGGCTATAAAAATAATCGTTTCGCAATCGTTCGGACCAATATTTTTGGGCAGTATCCGGTAAATCTTGAAAGTTTTAGAAGTTTAGAAAAAATTAATATGAGATTTTAAATGTTTAATTGTTGTTCATTACACTTTTATAATGATTATAGAAGAATTTCTTGAATTTGGGATTAGAAATGAATTATGAATTCATCATCTAAAGTGTCATTTTAGTATTTGATCGCTATATTGACATCTTGGGGCTTTTGCTTGTTTCTTACGTTAACAGATTTAACAGCCCCTGATAGTGCTGCTCGATTGGATAAGAACGAAACACTTGCCGTAATCAAGCGTGCCGAATGGCTAAGATTTCCATATCCTGGTTAGATTTGAATATTCTGAATTTGGAATTAGTTGCTATAAAATAATTGTGAAACAATTCATACTGTGAATAGCAACCATTTTTTACTTCTGCATGGTAATAATTCTCAGCGTTGATATTCATAGTTTTGATCAATTAGGTTAATAACAACTGATCCTAGTTTAATAATCTATTTGATGCATTTATTTCGGTTATTTATTTTGATTCCAATCAGTTATCCCGCAGTTCCATACTGGACTTTTTTGTGCATTCGTTATTTCGGCACTAACATCAGTCTTCGAATCGGTCGGTGATTATCACGCAGCGGCGCGAGTATCAGAAGAACGTTCACCACCTTCACATGCAATCAATCGTGGTATTCTGGCTGAAGGTAATATCGAATCAATATTTTTTAACAAATTAAGAAAAATTTTATTGCTTGTTTATTGCGCTTTTATAAAAAAGGAAGAATTCAGGTTGTGGTTCCTTGCTAGCTGGATTACTTGGCCCAGGAGTTGGTATGACAACACACACGGAAAATATTGGTGTCATTGGTGTTACTCGAGTAAGTAAACGGTTCTGATTTTATAGCGACTAAATTTATAATTGTCTTTTTAAATTTCATAAATTTTCAATCCATTTTTAGGTTTTTTTTCATTATTCTAAATTTGAAAATGTTTGGTATGGATTATTTTGTGTTGCTTAATAGATCGATATTCTCTGCATTTAAATAAAAATCTTGGATGCTACACTGGCAGATGATTGATTGATTGTTTATCAACATTATTATTTGTCCAAATTTATTAGTTTTCTTTAATGGTCGTAGGTAGCAAGTCGATTTACAATGGTATTAGCTGGTATGATACTCATCCTGCTAGGCGTTTTTACCAAAGTTGGTGCACTGTTGTCAACTATTCCGGATCCACTGGTTGGTGGTATTTTGGCTAGCAGTATGGCGATGGTCGGAGGTGTAGCAATAGCCAATATTCAACAGGTATAATTTATCAAATTTTATTTCTAAGTCCTTTTTAACTTTCATTATAAATTGGGAAACCAGTCATTCTTTATGCTTATTGCAAATGACGAAATAAAGCTTTGAATCTGGCAAGACTTGAAGCTGGTTTAACGCAGGGAGTAATACATTTAATTGTATTTATTATTTTAATGTTCTGAATAATATTTTTATAAATTACCTAGTCTTTCATATTATTTATAGGTTGATTTGAAATGTACACGGAACGTAGCTGTATTGGGATTTTCGATAATGGTTGGAATGATTGTGCCAAGCTATTTTCGAGAGAATCCTATTACTACAGGTACTTACTTACATTTATTCTTTGATTAATGTATTTTATTACTTTGTTCCATTTCATAAAAATAAGCTTTTTGTCTTAATTATCATGTTTAGGAATCGCTGTGATTGATCAAGTGCTTACAGTTCTTTTAACTTTGCCGATGTTTGTTGGAGCATTTGTGGCATGCGTTCTTGATAATACTGTCTCAGGTGATTCCTAATTATGGTGGTAGTAAATAGTAAATATATAATCTTTTAAAAATCTAATAAATATCGATGCATTGATTTCTTACTCACTATCAGCTAACTCAGCAATTCGTATTACATTAGTCAGATGAAATTATCAAAATACCGTTTATTTGCATTATGGATGGTGTCTGGTAATTGAATACTCTATATATTTTAAGGCTGCGTCAAAACATAGCCAAATCTAAAAACTTTGAAGAGGAAAAATCATGATTAAACCACTTATATTTTTAAGAGTGCTTAGGATGCTTTCGTTAACATTTGATGTATAACCATCAATTAAAATATGCTTGCAGGTGCTACTCGCGAGCAGCGTGGTTTACGTTCACGTGGTTTAGCGTATGAATTGGGTGAAAATAATTACGACGTATACGCATTCCCAACTTTTATGATGAAGATAATTGACAAAGCCTCTTATCTAAAAGTGTTGCCGTTTATACCGAAAGAAAAAAAAATTACCAATCGTGTAAATGATTCATTACCGTGATGATAAGAGTTTATGGCCCGTTAGAAATCGAAGGACAAAGATTAATGAAATCTGTTGAAATTTTTGAAATATTCCAAGAATTTCCTGTATTTCATGACCATGATCGTCTTTTAAAAGAAGTTGGCAACTAGTAAAAAACCATCTAATCTACTCCTGTTTAGATTGTCTGATCACTACCGACGAATGTGTTGCAATGCATTCTTTGCCTACTTGAAACCTCTCCATAACAAGCTTTCTTTCTTCAAAAAATCGCTTCCTAAGTGTAGTTTTCAAATCGAAATTTTCATTTTTTTTAAACAATTCGAAATTTTAAATCGAAAATTAAAAAATCGTAGGATACTTTCCTAATCCTCTGTGCTTTTATCTTCGCAATATAACTTCCAACACTCTGTATTTTACTTTTGTTTAGAAAAAATAGAAAATGAAACACATACTATTATTTGGACTACTGATCTCTCTGATTTTTTCAATGAAATGTCATGGTCTAATACTTCTTTTTCCTTTTACAACATTTATCGTACTGTGTTATTATGTTGTATTATTTTTGAAGTGATCGCAGAAATTCCACGTAATGGCAAAATGAATCACTTGATTGTTTTCTTCCAAGAACAATAGCTCCCCGTGATATTCCTTATATTTTATTCAGCTTGTTTGTTGTTGAATTACATTTTTTCTTTTAATATGTATCGATATTAATGTCTTCTTGAAATAATATAAAGATTTAACAGGAGGATGATTACTATCTTCCAGTAGAAATTCAGATATTTCAGTGATAGCAATTGTCTTATACGTGATGTGGGAGAGATAAGCACGTCCTCGACATGATGACAGGAAGAGTATATTGAACAGTAAGCGAGAAATGAGAGTGATATTAACTGGGAAAATGATAGAGATTCCAAAGTAAAATAACTGTTCATTAGTAATTCTTTTAAGGTTTCAGTTTCTATAATTCTCTAATCGAGTTCCCACACATTACAATAGTATCTGAAAATTTCAACTCTGTGAAAGAACTTTTGACATGCATAGTGTCATATTAACGAATGAGTATTAATTTTTCAAACGGAAGCAATTTTATCAGCTGATAAAAGAATGATAAAGGAAGAATGATCTAGCCACAGGATCATTTTATCTAATTGGGTGGAAATTCAAATAATTGATACATAAAATGATATATTTCAAACATTATCGTTAACATTACCGGTAAGGCTCAAGCGAAGAAATCAGAATCAGAATCGTCGACATTTAGATCAACTGTTTTCGACATTCCATCATTAAATCTATTTGCAAATGTCAGTTTTTTATTAGCAGCATCATCTGGTGAACCTCCTAGAATTTTAGTCAGGAAATTAAATCCATCGTCTGCAGTGTCTGGTAAATGCGAACCCTGCGATATGCCCTCCATTTCTATAGGTCTGAAAAATTACTTTCAAAAGATCAAAAAAAGTGGAGAAAATTGATGAGACGAGTTGGTATTTCTATTCATGGTTTTTTAATGCTAAATAAAAGAGTTCATTCTTAACAAGTAATTAAGCTAATTTATCATCTAACAAAGTTATCTCTCCAATTCTCCAAGGATTTTAAATCCTTAGAATCGTTTTTTTCGAACTGTTACGTTAACGTATTTTGAAACACATATCTGAAAAACCTCGATTTTGCAGCCACCATTGCTTGACTTGATGATTTTTGATTCCCCTTTTGCACATCCAGCATTTGGTTAATATTAGATGTTTCTTCCAAAGTTACTGAAATCTTCAAATATGACTATCAATGATCGTTTTTCACATCTAAAATTCGTTTGCTTTCTTCCATGAAACTTTTAAAGAAAAGTTCTAAAATAATATCAAAAATTAAAGAATTTCAATGGCAAACAATAAAATTAATAAACAATTATTATTCATCAGTGGCATATGACATGAAACTTGTTTCCAATAAAAGATTAAAATATTATATAGATTTATTATTTCAAATAAATTAAATATTATATAGGTTTATTCTTGAATTCAAAAAAATGAAATCATCGGCAATGATAAACCAATTACAATTTTTTTCAGTTCGTTGTGCTTCTTTTTGGTGCCTTGTCGAAAGTACGTTTGAATTTTTCATCTTATCCGTGAGTGATTGTTCAAAATTTCCTTCAATCTGATTATCACTTTTCATTCCTTCTGCACTATTAATATTTTTTTGTAAATATTCCATCCGTATATGTTCATAATCTTCGGCATTTGGTCTCGGAGTATCTAATAAAATGCATGAATCTGAAAAAAATTAAATCAATTTTGTTAAAACTGCAATTTTAAAAATATTTTAGTAAATTCATTAATGATCAGTTATGCTTACCAATTTGATTGATTTGCTTACGCAAATCATATAAATTTTTTAGCTGACTGATTGACTTCTCTGTCTGTTTCCAAGACATTTGTTGACTTTTCGAGGAACAAAATTCAGGTCCCAATGAAAGATAGTAATCAGCGGTTGATAAATGGAGCCGGTACTCACGTAAGTTTTCTAAATCTTCCGCTATCTCGTTTAATCGTTTTTTTATCCGAATCAAATCGGGTTCAAGCGCTGGTCCACTATAAAAGAAGCTTTAAAATGAAGTTTTAAAAAGCTCAAGAAAATAACAAAGATTATTGGAATTTTAAGAATACATTCATGAAAAAATTCTAATCACATTCTTACTATGACGGTATTGGATCATTTGGTTCAAGATCGTTCAGTTCTGCTTCCTTACATGGTGAAATAAACTGTTTACCAAGGTCCCAGTGATATTTGTTTGTTGCCAGATTGTCTAAGATTGATCGTTGCGATTGATTCGGTGCTAACTGCTATTCATAAATTAAACATAAATTTTAAATTTCCAAGATTCCAAAACCCGATTAAAATTTACTTCTTATTATAATTGCCATTTTTTGTTCGTTTCTTTTTGTGAAACATACAAATAATTGCTGGTAACAAGATTTGTCTAAATAAAGAAATGAATTAAAATTTAATTTGTTGTTTCCAAAATTATGAGAAGGGAAAAGGAAAAATTTTAAAGTGAAAGTAAATGCTGGAATACTTAAATAATACCTGCCTATATATTTGCATTTCGGGTGGTTTCCAGGTAGGATACTTCTGCCTTAGGAAATTCACATACTCATCCTTAACAATAATAAATTATACCCATTTAAGATGGTAAAATGATTGATTTAAAATGAATATATGATTATATGCCTCATCAGGTTAGAAACGATAATTTTATAGAAATTCGTGGAAATCTAAGAAATACATATTTCATTAAAAACGATTAATTGAAATATTTTTAAGCATAAATAAATTTTTTCTGTTAAAGTAAAAAGTAATTGGTCAAAAATTCGGAAAGTTTTATGCAAAAACAAATGAGAATTTAAAGTTTCAAAAAAATGAGAAAAGTTTCTACTCCCCGATGTTTAACAGTATTCAATTCTTCAGTACAGTCTATCTATCTCTTAGGACAGCATTGATTCAAATGCATGAAAAAGATTTAAATCAAACTGTTTTATTTCAACTTCGATTAGACTGCGTTACTGACGGATTAGCCTGTCCTAATGGAGAACATATTTTAACTTACTCGTGCTTTTTTTGCTGTTTCCAATTTAAAATCCATTTTTACCAACCGCTTCTCCAATTCATCTATTTCATTTAGAACAGGCATGGTGGAATTAGTCATCATCAAGCGATCGCTTCAAATAGAGCTCTTGGAAAACGATAGCCATAGGAAAGCAATCACCATGGCAACGAGATTTTATGACAGATTCTATGTCATTAAAATAAACCTTTCGTTCATTTTGACAACCACAAACCTATGATATTTCTCGTTTTCTCTTAGAATAATCAATATGTTGTAATTTCATGCAGTTCAGATACAATCATATACTTCATTCATTTAATGAACAATAATAAATAGTTAACTAGTAAATAAACATGCAGTATACAGATTAAGTTATTTTGAACATGAAAATGAATGATTTTATAAAAATAATAAAATACGTTAAGATAACTACTAAAATCCTTTCCCAACAATAGGAAATTTAAATCAAGTATCATAAATATGATAATTCCATCAAATTTTAAATCTATTTCAGCTTAAATTAATATATGTAATTACCAACAATAGCCAGAGCGAAGAAAAAACCTGCTTTTCTAAATACAGTTTTCAAGAAAATCCGAATCATTATTATATAGAGGAAAGAGTATGGTTTATATATGAATAAACAGCAAAGACTCAAATTTGAACGCAATCTTTTCGAATGAATTTACATTATCCTGTTCTTTATACTATGAGACTCTCTTCAAATTAGAGAAGAATTAGTATCAAGATGGAAAATTCACTTCCATCCTGATCCTAATTTTTCTTGAAAAGTATAATAAAGCTAAAATAGTTAAAAATTTTCAAAATGTCATTAAATTAGGAAATACATATGAAAATTTCCACATAGATTTCTTAATTTAATGATATTTTTTAATTTTAACAACGACGTTAAAAAAGACACGACCAAATACCATTCTATGATCAAAATTTATTACAATATATTTATAAAGATTATCAATGCAATGATTTCCCACTGTATTAATATATTTAAAAATTTTCAAAACTTTGGAAATTTTCAGAAACAACATCTAATTTAATGACATTTGTTCTCTATTACAGATGCTAACTGAAACTGTTTATCAAGAAATTATTGCATTTTAATTAAGAATCCCGTATACAACTATTTCAAATCTTCACCACTACCATCATCCTCTCCTTCGTTATCGTTATTTCCATCGCTTATTTCAGAACAAACTTTTAATTCTTTCATTAAACGCAGGTACTAAAAAGCAAAAATTTTACGTCACAAAGCTACATATTTCCAATCAAAAATTTTGTATATAGTAAATAACAGAAAAGAAGTAAAAGTTATGGAACTAAAAAAATTTTTCGAAAACAACAAACACCTCATTATCCATATTCCTTAGAACCGGACGTTGAAGAACCTGTTGAAACCGATTATTATCACCTGATTCAAATGCTGAGATCAACTCACAACAAATCTTCGCATCTTCCGACATTTCAAATTCTTCACACCTGAGTGGATAAAGAATAATGTCTTACTTCTTGTCTTTAATTTATATTTCATTTAATGAGATTGAAAAAAAAAAACAACATTAATATCAAATAAAAGCATATGTAGAACAGTAAAATTTACTTGAATGGCTTTTGAACACTTTTTGCTGCCGATACTGCATCACCACGTGCTAACTGGACCAGAACAAGAGCGATAGTAAGCTGTCCCACTCGACCAACTTCCTGAAACATCAAGGATGATCACGATGGCAGAAAGCGAAATGTTTGATAAAGAATGATGAAAAACTTCGTGAAATGAACGATAATAACTCAAGTAATTGTCATAGAAGTGAAAAATGCAATAATCTAAAAAATGATGTAATATGAGCTTGAGAGAAAAAGAATAAATCAAGTGCATTTAAGCTTACATTTAAACTGACCTAATTTCCCTTAAAAATGAAAGGAATCCTACTTGACTGATTAAAACTGCTTTTTTACTTCATTTAATCGAAATGAATTTCATTTAGATCTTCAATTTGAAAATCAAAATTCCTCCAAAAAACATAGAAAATAAATGCAATAAATATAATTTTCAATTTTCCATGACTTACAGAACTTCATATGAAAGAAAAAACAATGGTAAAATATATCGCAACTATAATAAAGTTAAAAAATACTTTAACTTCCATATATTTCTCGATTTCTTCATTAATCATATGAGCTGCTTCCTTGTATTGCTTCATTTTTAAATACAGTTTAGTAAGCCGAGTCATAAATCCACCAGCCATACGCGAACGATCTGTTTCTTGCACCATTTTTAATGCCTTGTGATAAACCTACAAAAATTTCTCAAATCAAAATTTCTAAATCGCCACTTTTCAATAAATTACTTCTTGAATACGAGGTTATAATTCAATTCAAATTCATTAATATTCAAACTAGTAAGAAAAAGATTGACTGAACTAACTTAAACATAAAAATTAATATTAAAAATAGGTCTTTATAAAACAGGATGAAACTGAAAAAATTTGCTTTTATTCAGAATCATTTGAAATTCTACACTTTTAGAAATTAGATTCATATTAACATCTCTTAAAATAGGATTTATTTATTCCTTTCTTATAAAACTAGAAAAGTAACATAGCTTGAAATTCGTCAGAACTATCAAATCAAAAAATAACATCAAACAAGAAATAACAGACAAAATAAAAACCTCAATAGCCTTTTCAGGATCGATATCTTCCAAACATCTGGCAGCTTTATCAAGTGCCATAGCAGACGAGTCGGTACTTCCTGATTCAGCATATCCATCTGCAGCTAAATCCATGTACTTCAATGTACCATAACTATCACCTATTTCCTTGCATATCGTCGCTGCATTTTCATTGCATCTAAAAAAAGTCTAATCGAAATAATAAAAGTATTTTACTTGTTCAAATAATCAATGATTATTAATTAAGCATATTTTCGATTATAAGAGATAAAAACAATATTTATTATTATTGCAACATGTACACAGCTCGCTTATTACTTTTAATTACACATTTTAACCTCATCAATTAATTTCTTATTCATTAGCTAACGTTCCTGCAAAATGAACAATAGTTTAAAAAAGTACGAAGTGAGAAATATTACAATTGCTAAAATCATCATTGTTTCTCTATTTTGGGTCAAATAATCTAATTATATTAGATCAAACGATTAATATTGAAGTTATATTTATTGGATAAAATACTTACTTCGCCCAATGAAATAAATTCCCATTCTCTTTATGCATTTGAGCAGCTTTCAAATAAGCATCACGTGATTGTTCCATTCGTGAAGCATTTTTGAAGCAAACGGCCGCCCGATCATATTCTGTCGCTGCAGCATCATAATCAGGCTTGAATTTCATCTTTATAATCGATGTTTTCAGGCTAGAATATCATCAAAAAATTAATAATACAACAAATCTATCCTGAATGTAATTTAAATAGCTTAAAACCCATGATGATCAAAGAAATAACTCACTATGCTTCGGCTTTTCGAATACATTCCGTTGCTTCTGCAACACGACGTCTGTTTATTTCGTCCATCTTTATGTTTGAAATTAATTTATTTCAATGAAATTTATACCAAAATCAAATCTTACAGATACCATACAAACGAAGAAGTAGGAAAACAACACTGTGGCTGACATGATTCTAACATCGCATAGGCCATTGACCTAATTTATAACAATATTTCAATAAATGAATTTGAAGCTGAGCAATGACCGAAGAGTTGTTCTCGAATAAAATGGTTTACAAATGAAAAAAGCGCTGTGAAATCCTACATTTTGAAACACGTCTTGATAATATATTGATCTCAGCTTGCTTCGCAATAAATGATCATTTTGAACCAAATAGTTTTATGCTGATCAAGTTCGCGGCAAATAACTTTTATTCCAAAAATTTATATAAGAATATACTGGGAAACAAGTACTAAAAACGCCGAGATGATAATAATGCGAAAAACAACTGAAGAACGACTTCAAAATACAGCCATATCACAGTCGAAATCAGAGTTAATAACAAATGTGAACACTAATAACTCAAGTGGATGAGGAAACAGCTAATTTCTTCAGATGCTCCATGAAAACTTGCAAAGACACATCATCTGTAAAGACTGGCGCACCACCTTCCTGAAACAACAGTCCATTTTAGTACGCTATGAAGTGAGGTAAAGAAATGATTCAATATATACAAAGAACTTTTTGCTTTTTTAAAAGAGCTTTCTCTACATTTCTAACGACAGCAGAATAATCACACAGATATTACTAAAAAAAGAAGTAGAAGTGGTTAGTAAATTCAACACTGCAAAGCATAACATGAGATTAAATCATAATAATTAAGCTAAAAAATTCCATATGAATTCAAATTTATTAAACACCAGATGAGGAAAATTCTCTTGAAAACAAACGATTACAAAAATGTAAATCTTACCGCTGCATATGGATTATTATGTGTCAAGGAAGGATTAACCTTGGATAACAAAAATCGGGCCTGAAAAAAAAATGAAGTTAAATATCGCTAGCTGATTAAACATACAGAGTCCGCTACAAGAGAAATTGCGAACTAATTCGAAAAAATAAGTAGAGAGAGAAAGAAGTATCATTTACCTATTTCAAGAACAATCCGAGACTTTGAGACTATTTAACTCTGTTTTTTCATCTCTAAATCCTTTTCTTTTTAAAGCTGAAAAACACAATGTCGACGTCAGTAGCTAGAGACACTCATCTCGATAAAAACGTTTCAGAATTTAATGAAGTGTTGAAACGAACCTGAGAGCCTTCATATTCCGTCACAATATAACGTGGCATGGGGAATCTCTCTTGCAAAATTGTTGTCGCGTCAGTTATTGGCGCTTCTAGTAGTTGCTTGAAAGCGATGTATTGCGGATCTTCTTGATAATTCATTTTTCGCCATGCAGCAATTGTCTTGAAATATGAAATTATCAAAAAACTCCAGTTTCAAATCGAAAAGTATGCAAGAGATTACATAAACTCAACCTGGCCATGATAAATTAAAACATGAAAATAATCATCCATCAACAAAATTCGGTCAGGAAGAATAGATGATGTATCCAGCAAAACTGGTTCCGGTGGACCATTGAAAGAATACGCAAATAATACAGGCTGTATCATAGTAGTACTTTCCAACACATTTTCGAACATCAAAATGTGTCTGAAAGCAAGAAAATCTATTTTCCGATGTTAAATATATTAGAATATCGAATCTTACAATAAGTAGAAAATTTTGATAATCTTAACCCATTTTCGATGTCGACAGAAATAATTACTCATTGGTTTTGACAGTATCATTTCGAACACAGGCGCAACTCACCGATAGTAAGATGTTTCATCAGGTGAGTTATTAAAAACTTGCAAAAATTGTGATCGCCGCAAATGGAACATAAACTGTGGGAAGAGAGCAAATTTTTCTGACAGACAAAATGATGATGGGTCATCCTGGAAATAAAACATAAAAATTTTGGATTGATAAGATGGAAAAAGTACGGATTTTCTTAATCGAGTTTTTACGAAGATTCCAACCTGACTGGTGGAGCTCCCTTTTTTCGAAAATTAAGCAATCATAAATCCTAGAAACATGACATTATCTGTAATCCATACACGTAATGTGATAGAATGCAAGTTCTGAATGGAGGTAACATACTTTATGATATTCGCCAAACTTCTGACATAAACGAATCAAACTTCTATCCAACCACCTTAGTGCATCTGGTGTGTCATTTTCTGATGATGCGCGCCAAGAAGCTAATCGAGCCATTACCACTGCACCGGCTTCCTGAAATTGCATAAGTTTCCTTCTACTAAAAAATGATTATCACATATTGATCTGAATAGGAAAATTTAACAAAGTATGACAGCACTTCTAGAATCAGTATTTATAGGATAAATCAATCGCTCGTCATTGCACAATTGCATTCCTTGAAAATTTTGATGGATTTCTTTGATAAGCTAAATCAGTTGTTTGATATTCTGATTTTCAGATATGAATTAGAAGAAATGACAAGTCGATACCTGATCAAAACCGTATGCGATGCTCGGCTGCTGTGTTGCCATATCAGCCCAATTCCGGCATGTAGTTGTAACACGAATACGTTTCCGTCCATCTGGATGCTGATATTGAGTTACAAATTGCACCATACCATGTGAACCTTGTGGTATTCCAGAACCATGCTATAATATTATAAGAGTAGTGGAAAACACTTATTATTAAGAAAATTCAATATTTAATTTCTAAACAGTATTTTCATAATTGTAAAATTAAGAATTATTATAACTCGTGATATTCTACTAAAATTTTATATCTATTTGATGATTTCAATAAATATAGCATCAATATAGCAAAATAGAGATTAAAAAATGTAGCAAAAAAGACTCAAATAAAACCTGCGCAACAATTTCGAATAATACAGCAATCGTTGTTCTCGGATTGATTGAACAAAATTTCCACTGACAAGTACCACCAATGCCCATTTCTGTATCTGATACCGAAGTATTCTTTACACCACCATTTGCACAGCAACCAAGAACACCTTCGATTTTAAAACCATTACCGACTTTTACCTGCAGATTATGCATAGACCTCATGTAATCAACTAGACTTTTTAGAAGATCTTCCACAAATTCTAACCCAAATATTCTACTGCGATAAAATCTAAGCAGTATCTACACGTATGAAACAAACTTTTCCCCGACTGATCATAAAAACAAATCACACTACGAACTATTACAATATTATATGAAAATATTTACTTCCATAGTCGCGTTAAAGCCCATTTTGAGAAACCCATTGTAATCTTTCTCGAAAACGCGTTGATAGGTTTGCTTAAATAGCGATGACTTGAAACTATCGCCCATAACTACATTTCCTGTAAAAACTACAATGCCAAGGAAAAAGTAGGTTAATAGGTAAACTCAAGTGTACTCGATCAATAATAATATAAAATTTAACATACGACTATTTGATATACATCAAACATCACGAATATGTCACTATTATTAAAAATACCGTTGCAAGAATTAAAAATTCCTTCACTATTGAAATTCGATTTAAACCTGCAGTGGTATTGAAGCATGAATGCATTTCATACAAGCCTGTTTGATCAAGTGCGCACGAATAGATATCAATTACATGACCATTTTTTACTGCACGTCCAGCCAAACCATCGTAAAATTTTGTTGCCTAAATAATCAAGAATTTAGTATCAGCCTCGAACTAACGCTCTGCTTTTTAAATTATTTCTTACCATTTACGGTGGGAAAACTAGCATCAGTATAATTTCTTATATTTCCTATCTCACGTTTTATTAAATGTACTTAAAAAATATCACATATAATGATACATTACTACCTTTTTTATGTATGGTGCATTATCTTCCTTAATTGTGTGCCATGAACGAATCGGATTTTTGAGTTCTTCACCCACTACAGCTCCTGGTCCATGAGTACAAGCACCACCAATGAATAACATGATTCGAGCTCCAGTATTAGGAAAACACACCTTCAAGTATAAATCGTTCCTTGAGTTTTTAAAAATAAAGGCTGTTTATGAAGTTTCGATGATTAATAAGTTTTCTAGTTTTCCTCAAATTTCAAAAATTTTAACCTCAAGCAGAGTAACAGCGACAGCAAGTGCACTACCCGTTGCACGAAGAGGACGATGTCCTTGCGGTACTGGCCAACGATCCGGTACAGTTTGTTCAATAAGATCATTTATTGACACTTCGCAATCGCTTATCGGCTAAAATAAATTACACAGTTCACAAATTAGGAAAACAAGAATTCCTAAAGTTTAACAAAGCCTTCTTTACAAAAAACCACCTGAAGAAACTTGTTAAATGGAAGAATGCAGCTTCCAGTCATTCCTTGTACGATAGCAGGACCACCACCGGGAATAGTAGATCCCATGGACAAACCAGGTCTTTGCTGTGATGCTTGACCTGCTGCTCCTCCTGAACCCACTTGTTGATGAGCACCTGTAGTTGCACTAGTGTTGACTGGTCGACCAATATTCATTGATAGAACATCTCGAATTTGTTTTTGAACAATTTCTTTGCTACCCTGGAATTCCATTTTCTGATCACAGAATGTTAAAGAAAGAGTTTTCGCTTAATAAAATTAATTAAAAATTCTGAAAATTTCAACGCAATAAAGATGATAGAAACAAGTCAATTTCGTAATAAATTTCATTTTAATCTGCTACAAATTTATACAGTAGTAAGATATTTACCTTAAAGACATAAGCTCGAGAGATTCCTTTTACGTTCAGTTCATGTATTTCAATCATTCGTCCAAAAGTAATCAAACCAACAAGTGCATCGGCAGGAAGGAGAGAAAGTGATGTCTGAATGGATTCTTTCAACGCTTTCAACTCTTCCGATGGTAGACAGGTATCCATAACGAAGAGGAATATCGGTGGCAGAGTTGTAGCTTTCTGCAACAGATATGCTAGAATAATATAACTACCTCTCATAACAAATGTAAAAAGTTGATAAAAGTTTTCTGAAATATTTACTACAAAGCTTAAATCGATAAATCCTAAATCTAAAAGGTAAATTTCTCAATAATAGTAGGGTAAATTAGAGAAGCGAAATATGGAAGTAGTAAACATCATAAATACTTAAAATTCGTTAAGTAATACCAGTGAAAATACTTTTTTTAAGTTTTTATGGACATCTGAAGAAATTAGTTGCTTCTTCATCCATATCAGTTATTAGCGTTCATTTGTTGTTAACTCTCATTTCGACTGAGATACGACTGTATTATCAAATATGACTGTAAATTTTTCAATTGTTTTTCGCACCATTTTCACCTCTGCTTCAGTACTTGTTTCCCAGTATATTGTTATGTAAAATTTCCATTCATTCAGCTGTTAAATACCTACTTTCACGGTGTATTCGATGGTTGTAAATTGCGGATATAATTCTGGCGGGCGATTATCTTCTGCGATCATACTGTAATGTGGAGGAAACGGATTGCGCTGATTGCAAAACGGACATATCCATATTTTATTTCGAAAATCGACCGTACTGAAACGATTTTTCGGACATTCGAACACGTTTTAAATCAAAAACAATTATTTTCCATGTAAATTCGAAAAGTCACTAGCCAAAGAGCATTCAAGACTGCTTTACAGGATGCTTTCTGGCATAATACAGGATCATATTCAAGTGGTGGTTGATGGGGTTGATCAGATGGACGCTCCTGAAAATTATTTTAAAAACTTCAATGTGAAATAAGTAAGAATGGATGATTCATAACAACTCGTTAAAAGCTTATCAGAGTTAAATATTACAATATAACTTTATAAATTCCTTTAATTTATTTTCGATAAAGAAAATTGATGTCTTACTTTTAGAGGAGTAAAAAAGGCAGCAACAGGTACAATAAGTCTTTGTGCATCAATTCGTGAATGTGGCCACAAATTCCATGTCATCTGGACGCCATCAATATTAGCTTGGTTTGCTAGATACTGTTCCCAAACTGCCATTTTTTTTTCCTTTAAATTAAGCAAAAATAAAAGGGAGAAATATATCATATCTAATGAGTACGGAGTGAAAATTATAGAAAGTACCAACAGAAGGATATACAGTACAAGTAGGCTAAAAAGAAAAAAGACAAAGTTCCGACAGGTTTCGAAAGATGATCAGGTAGTTCTATATAATCTGTTAGCTTAGTGATTTAAATCATCTAATCGTTAAATTTATTAAAAAATACCAATATATGTTATATTTGGAATATAAAAACTGGTTAAGCTGGAAAGTCAGAATTTCATAAGAGAAATTGATGAAATCATTGTCATTTCTACTTCTGCCGAAGGTCTACGCACATAAAATAGCATTAATAACTAGTCGGGAATATATACAGGATTATTGCGATTGAGAAGGGTCTTTTAACAAACCTGTTTCCTTTTTTTAAACTTGAGAGAAGAAAGGTGAGAATCTTACTTGAAACATCTTACTTGAGAATGTCCACGTCCGCCATCAGGGAAAGGGGTACGTAACTTACGGGCTTATCATGCCAATTTTTGTTTAAAATTATTTAAATTAATTTGCAATTGGACGACAAATAAACCAATCAACAAGAGATCCTAACAGTTGCAAAATTTGGAAATTATTCGCCACTAAAAAGGGGAAAATAGTACAAACAAGATTTAATAGGGTTGAAATACTAAAAATCGTTTATGGAAGATCTGCAATGTATCACAAAACGCTAAGCCTGATAATGCCAATATTATGTATGTCTTAAAATTCAAGCTTTATTCAACAGAAAAAAATGCAGACGATAAACATGAAAAGAAAAAATTTTAGGGAAGCACTAATATTTCTTTCTTTTCCTAATTTTTGCCTCAATGACTTATAACATCGAAGGGACATGCATGCATCATCGGAAGAATACGATAATAGTGAATAATCCTAAAACACAATTAATCAGAACAGTTATCGCTAGATAACGTTAGCTGTTAGATTATATGCCAAACTGTACTCTTAAAATGTAATCATCCATCAATTTTGAGGCCATTAAATAGCATTTTTATAATAAAGAAACAAATAAGATATTTCCCTAAACGTTATTATAACTCTCTCAATACCTTACCTTCAACAGATCCCCACTCGTCAAAGCGAAAACTCAAAATTTGTAAATCCGACAGCTCGAGCCATAAGGTTTCACAGCGCGTATGAATCTCATAACGGGCCTCATTTGCAGCTTGGTAGTAGACGTGCAAACGTGTAGAGGGGGTGGGATAGTCTGCATGGTAGGTCTGAGTGACGGTTGTGGTGGCAGTGCAAATAACGAGATATCTTAGCCACGAGATTTCTGGTGCCGAGATATCTAGTGGTATTGAAGTAACTATCAGGGTTCCTTGTACTATTGAGCAATCAAATAAACTATTCTACCAGTCAGTCTATTTGCTTGTTACGAGAGGCTTTTTGTTGATTGGGTTTTCACAAGGCATTTTGGTTATAGCTTAAAACTGGAAGGATATGAAGTTATAATGAAGCATTAATTCATGTTCCATAATTTTCAAAATAGTAAATCGAAGGATTGTATTTTATCAACGTGAAGTAAATAAAACTATGTACCATTTTGTTTAAAGATTTAAATTTTTTAATTTTTTTTACTTTTCCAGGATTTTCATACTATCATGCCTCCAAAGGCATCGGCGAAAGCTGGTAAGGGTGGAAAAGGTGATTCGAAAGCTATAGCAAAAGTGCCGAAAAAGAAGGAAGGTGGAGGGGGCGGTAAGGCTAAGAAAAAGAAGTGGTCCAAAGGAAAAGTTCGGGACAAGTTGAACAACATGGTCCTTTTTGACAAAGCAACTTATGAAAAGCTGTATAAAGAAGTATGTTTTTCCGAGCCCATCAACCCATACTATTTTTGGAAAGCTTACACGTTGTCGCACTGTAGTATAAAAATATTTATTTGCGATATAATGGCTGAATATCAAAGAAAAATGAGATCGATGCTGTAGAAACTTTAAGTACTGGAACTTATTTTCCTGGATTCAGCTTCCGGCACATTTTATTTTAGAAGTTATTATTTGAAAGGTTTTGTTCACAGTACTGTTACATTCCGGATAAATTTAGAAGTTTGGTGACCTTCGCTTCATCTTAATACTTGAAAAAGTTGTTTAGGATGCTCTCATTGCAGGTTATTACGTATAAGCTTATTACACCATCGGTAGTTTCGGAAAGATTAAAGGTTCGCGCATCCTTAGCAAAGCAAGGACTACGAGAGCTTCTTGCAAAAGGTTTATATTATTCCTTCTTGTTGCTAGTAATTCGTAAATAACTTCGGACACCAAAGACTTTGCTGAGGAATCAAGCGTAGTTGCATATACTTTCCCTCAAGTACTTCTGTTGAATTTTGAATGTAGTAGCGATAAAATGATTTATTGTTTTTTTTCCAGCTATTCAATGAACTTCACAGTGGCTACTTTTTGTTTGACTCATTTCACGCTGTTTGATTTTCTTAGAAATAGATTTCACCAACGAGTAGCTTAGAGTGTCGTATTTTTCACTTTGTGTACATTTATTTGTATAAAATTTTGATATGCTTGCAGGAATGATTAAATGTGTAGTACATCATGGCGGCCAACTCGTCTATACGAGGTGCACAAAGGCTGATGATACTATTGTTGAATGATTTCTCTTTGTTACTGACTTTTTTTACCATAAAATTTTTTGATTGTTTGTATGGCAACGACATTTATGGAATTATTGACACGATGAAACGACATATCCACAACTTGTTAAATGCAAATGTATTTGCTCGTCTTTTGAAAAATTATACCGAAACAAAATTGTTTGTGTAATTTATTTGTCGAGTGGCTTAAACGCGAAACTTTAAAAGTCGCTGATTTCTTCCACGTTGTCAGATCAAGAATTATTCAAAAAGATTAATGGAACGGTAAAGATAGTCTTCTGTGCAGGGTCGCTTTTTGTCATATACAATTCAGCTTTTTTGATATAGTTAATATAGCATTTGTTTGTATGCACTATAAACCAAAACCGACCAACTGGTCTTGTTGGAATATCAAGCCTAGATTTTACACTTTGCTGTACTTTCCTTTGATTGCTTTGCGCAGGAGGACTGCAACTGCTTGGATAAGTGTATGGAATTGACTTTAATCACAGGATCGGATATGAACAATTAACTGAATATGAATAATATGTGCCACTGGAATCCTTCAGACTTCACTAACTTTTACGATTGAACGCAAACTGAAAAAATGATCTCAAGTAAGAGAAATTCACAAGGTTTTAGAATTAATAAAATGAAAACTGTTGGATTTACCAAAACCGAAACATGAAGCGAAAATAATTTTTTTTTAAATAAATATTTTTGAAAGGAAAAAAATCCGTTTGTGATTACTTTTCCATCATTTTCAGCTAAAAAAGCAAACCCGTCGCCTGAATGCAATGCTTCGAAAGCTGTGTTGATTTCTTCAAGATCACAATGACCCGTGATGAATTCATCCAGTTTTATTTTACCTCTCTGGTACTCATCAACTAGTTTTGGAACATCATCAACGCTTTTCCATCCTGGAATGTTACAATTAGGTTAAAATGAGTTAAAACAAACGTTCCATTTCAGAATGACTATTAAAAATTAAATAATATTGTTACTTAAATTAGAATTTTGGAAACGACAATAGTGAGTAAAAATTTCATCATCCCTATATCCTATTTTTAGAATTAAAGAAATGAAATATAATCAACTGTTGAAACCTCCAAAAGCTGATCCTTTCCATGTACGACCAGTAACTAATTGGAAAGGACGTGTTGATATTTCCTTCCCTGCAGCAGCAACACCAATGATGCAAGACACACCCCAACCTTTATGTGCCGCTTCGAGTGCTTGACGCTGAAATACAAGAAAAAAGAGGCATTTATTAATAGTCGTCTGTCAACTACATCAACTGCATTCATTAACAAATGACTTTTTCGGAAGTCTGTAAAAATATTGAGTGGAATACTGCTGGGCTTTCAAATAAGAAGATAATTTAGAAATATATCACAAAAAACGCTTTGATACCATTTCAACTTAATGACTTAAAAACAGTCGTAGAACAAACCATTGTTTCAACAAGTCCAATGCATTCAAAAGTGTAATCGAAGCCGCCATCATATTTATCCACGAGGAATGCTTGTAAAGGTTGATCCTTTGGGATATCATTTGGATTAATGCACTCATCTGCACCAAATTCAATAGCTTAAATATATAGCTCAAGTCCATAATGATGGCCATATCAAGATTATCAAAAATGATTCCAAACATTTTGGAACTGAACAATAGAACAATGAACTATTCCCCCAACTATTTCTTTACATTACCTTTTTCAAATTTCTTTACGTTTTTATCAATTCCCACGATCAACCTAGCACCAGCGATTCGAGCTCCCATAATAACAGCTAACCCAACAGTACCAAGGCCCCAAATTGCAACGGTACAGCCCGGTTCAACTTTGCAACTGTTTACCACAGCTCCATAACCGGTTGAAACACCACAACCAAGCAAACAAAGCTTATCCAGCGGCGCATTAAACGGTACCTTCAAATGCAGAAGAAATTATACAAACAGAATATCTTAAATAATTTAAAATGATTGACAACTGTTACAATCCAACTTCCGAAAGCAGGATAATTTTACTGAGCATTTATTTTAAACTCATCATCTTGAGAAAACTTTCAGAATTTCTTGCATTTCAAACAAAATTAATTTTTTTCTGGTGTAAATCTTGAAAGTTTTTATGCAAACTCAAAGCACCTTCGAAAGAGAATACTGTGATACAACAGTATATTCACTAAAAGTACTGCATCCCATAAAATGATATATTGCATTGCCACGATGCGAAAAACGAGTTGTTTTGTCCGGCATTAAACCTTGTCCCTGTGTTATCCTTAACATATCAGAAATTTTTTTAGCAACTTTCAAAATTTAAATTGAAAATAAAAAACACTGCTGGAATTAAGATTGTACTGTTACACTGGCAGTTCCCTGCAACGATCAGAAATAAGAGAATACAAATAATTGACCGTCATATCGATCGATTAATGTATTCTTTTAATAATTTGATACTAGAGAGAATGTTAAATTAACAAAGCGACATGGGAGAGAATGTATGGTTAATCATTATAATTTAATACTTTGCTTCAGTAATTCTAGCAAAAAGAAAGAATCTCACCGAATCCGTTGGCACAAGTTTGTTTTCGGATTACGACAGAATTTACATTCTTTACATTGTGGTGTATATAACGGAATAACATGATCCCCTGAACAAGGGACGATTTTAAAAATTCATATGAAACAAAATGATTCTAGTCCTACATAAAATAAAAATTTTTTAAAAATTATTAAAGCTTACCGGGTTTCACACATGTCACACCATTACCAACACTTTCCACTATACCAGCACCTTCATGTCCAAGAATACAGGGAAAAACTCCCTCTGGATCATCACCACCCAATGTATAAGCATCAGTATGACATATCGCAGTGTACAGAATCTAGATAAACTAATTGCAATTCAGTAAAACCATTAACGAAGAAGAGGTCGAAACGTATTAACTCTTCGAGTATTTCATTTGTTTAATCATTAAGATGAAACCCATCTCTAATCAAAAATAGTTTAAAATAAATTTTATGATTTACCTTTATCCGTACTTCACATTCCTTCGGTGGTCCAACTTCAATTTCTTCAATTTTCAATGGTTTTTTGGGCTCCCAAGCAACTGCCGCTCTGCATCTTATAGTCTGTAAGACTCGATTTATATGTGCAACTTATTTCGATCAGCAATGATCAAAAAATTTTCCCATGCAGGTAAGATCTATTATTCCTTCCTCCTCGATGTTACAACTTGTTATAAAATCCTATATTTAAATCGGAATCGAGCAGTTTTTCAAGTTTTTGATAAAACTGCACGAAAACTCCATCCTACTTCACAGTTTCCCAGGACTGCTTTTGCCTTAACATCATGTTATCCGATTCAAATTAAAAGGCAGCAACGCTATATGAAGACACCAGATAAATTTCACTTCATTTCCAGTTAATCATTTTTTCTCAATTAAAATAAAAATAAAATGACAAAAAAAAGATACCTTGCCAGCTGTAGCCATAAATGTTTGAAATATGAGTCTCCCACAAAAAAACGAAAAAACATATACTATACACAAGAGTTCCAATTTTACAACGAATTTTAGAAGTCGAATTGCTGCACAAAGCAGAGCAAATATTGCCAATACACTTGCAGTTCTCAAAAAATTCAGCCTTCAGGCAATAAAATCAGCAACCCAGCCTATCGGACAAACCCAATTTACTCCAATACTCTGACTAAACATTCAGAACAATAGGAAATCCTCATTCTTTTTTCATACGAACGAAATTTAAGTTCCCTATTTTTAAGGAACCTCTACGGTTAAACATATACTGAGTCAAATAATAGGAATAAATAGAATCTAAAAGCAAATAGAGATGTAATTTTAAAGAAATAAATATAAAAATTCATATTTCAAGGAACTTTTTATTAAAAAAAATTGTTCCAATAAGATTTTATCTTTATTGTGGGTGCAAAATTATTCAGTGTACAAAACTCGCATTAAAAAAGGAATTGAGCGCTTCTAAGTGCACTATTCCTCATTAAATGACGATGATGACTTTTAGTGAAAACAATTTTAATCACGTTTAAAAACGAATCAAAAATGGATAAGGAGACGAAAAGTTATTAATATGGATAGAAAACCTTCCTCAATATCTCATAATTTACCTTTTAGTTAACGAAATATAACAGTGGAATACAACAATAAAGTTTTAAGGTTAGAAAATAAAAGATCAACAAGAAATGTAGAGGACATAAATAAGCAACTGGAAAAATAAATACAAACATTATCATTAAAATCTCGAATGCTTCTCGGAAATATTGGACGAATAAAACAACGCAAAGAGATAAAAGACTAAGATCTGCTGGATTTATCTATCCAACAGTACAACCCATTCACAGTGAAATGTTTGCGGGAACATGTCAACCGGCGTGATAGAAGTTAGCTTGAATGGTTCACCTTCGAATTTCCTGGATGTCGGCCGACAGAAATCAACCATATTTTTCATTGCTAAAGATGGACTACACGAGACAAAGACAATTTTTTTCAGCTGTGCAAGCTAAAATATTAAAAACTGAAAATCACTATCTTTATCATGGTGGGATTTCTTCAAGTTGCTTTAGGACTGTTTTCAGTATCCCTTTAGAATGTCGTAATTTTGAATATCAGAAACTTCTAATAAATTAAATGAATAATTAAAATGAATATTTTAAAGCAAATTAATGATTAATGCTCCATTAACTGCAAGAAAAAAATTTTTAAGGATAAAAAATAAAGACGAAAAATACATACCGCTCGACATCCAATAACTACCTTTTCGTGAACTCCAGCTCGTGGAGGATCTATTACTCCTATTATATTTGCTGTTTTCAAATCAATCCATGATGGTACCAGTCGTTCTAAGTGAAAAAAAATGTCCTCGGCTTTGCCACATACAAACTTGTAGCTGAAAATTTGAATAGGTATCTATAATCATATAATTGCACTAAATATATATTAAGCATACATACGAATAACTTTTTCTTATCCCTATTTTTTCAGTTTCTTTATCTTCTCATGACTTCACATGACAAAGCTCTTTTCCATTATTTTTTAAACTACGACAAAATTCATAAATCATTTTTTGAAATTAAAGTTCTTTTGGATACCTATTCGGTGGCAAATTATCATTGGCATTTATCGTTGCGTCGTCAATAGCTTCTGGAATAATTTCTATACCTACTAAAAATTTCCGATTAACGGTTTTCGCCAATTTCATTAAACTAATTCCAATCGTTCCAGTACCACAGCAGATATCTAAGATCAAAGTTGCTTGCTCTTGCTCAACAGTTTTCGCCTAAAAATGTTTTCATAATTCTAATATGCTGCGCTTTTGAATAATATTTTTTCTTAAAGCAAAATATATGCAAGAATAACAAATCACAATGTTTGAACAAAGATAATATCAAAAATAGCGGTGACAAGAAGTAAAAATTATGAAAGATTGAAAAATTTTTTGTTTCAAATTATTGAAAAATCCATCACCTTTTCAAGCTTTCTCATCTTTATTTCCGGTTCATCGCCACCTTCATTTGCAGATTTTTCTAGATCTTTTTTAGAAAATACAGCAATTAACTCGGCATCGATCGCTTTTTGTTCAACTGTATTGTCTATTTTATACAGGTTAAATTTTTCAGCAATAGTTTTATACAATACTACAGCACCAGCACTATTTGTTTGGAAAAATGATGAAGGTGAGACTCGAAACCGGGCATCCAAAATTGTTTCATAAATATAAGGAGTACCTGTTAAAATCAGAAATTAAAAAATTCACTTTTCATCAGAGTTTTTAAATTACCAGTGATTGAAACCCTGTTTACGTTGAGTTAATAGAAAAAAAGATGACGTTACTCCAGTTTAATTGCATTGAAAATTAAATATTTGATGAAGGCTCTATATTGACGCCTAAATTATGGAAAAACTATAACAACTATCGTCAAATTTTTTGTGCTCTAGAATTATTCTTTTCAAGGTTATGAAAGATTTACACAACGGTGACTGAGGACAAGTCCAAAAACAAGCAGAGAATGGCTTATGAGTAAGGGCAATTTAATTTTTCCCAATTAATACTGAGATCCAAGTAAAAGAGAAATAAAACTGATAAATATTTTCAAAAAAAATCTTCGAAGCTTTTTCAAAGCTTTATTCCAAATTACACAAATTTTAAAATAATTCCTAAGAAAAAAATAAAAAGCAATATTTACAATAAACGAAGAAAAGAATAGCATACCTGCAACATGATCATAGGTAACCGGATCGCTAGCATTCGCCAACCGTTGCCAATACAGTGAAGTAATATGAAAAAGACTGTTTTCATCATACAAATTGCTCAGCTTAAGAAATCGTTTTTGCACAATTTTTATCAAAGCTTTTTCGCGTTCTTTGTCTTCCATGGGAAATATGGTTACAATCATCATTGTATCCAAACCAAATTCACGAATGGAAAGCATTTTCCATACGCCTTTCCGTTCAAATTCATTGAATGGCTGAAAAACAGTTTTTTAGGATAATTTATATTTATAATTATAATAAGCTAATTTATTGTATATTAGAGGGTTTCAAAATCTGTTCCTGTTGTTTATTTGCATTCATTATCCAACCAATGATCTCAAACAATTTTGAGAAAAAACCAACGATTTAATGTTAGAAAATCATGGCTTATACCTGGAATAACAATAATGAATGATTATACAATGAATGAATGATATAGTGAATGATTTTTCTTATCAAAGGCTTACCGAGTGGCAATGATCTCTAAAATAATTATACCTACAAATGGTCAGAATGGTGTGATACTCTTTTGAGTCAGAAGTAACGAACGTTCATTGCTATAAAACTCACTAATTCACCACTTTCCACAACAAATTTTTCGAAGGCTCTGACAATTCTCTTCATATGGGCTGATATGTTATCACACGTATCCACGGGTAATACAAAATGTTGATTAGCTACAAATCGACCGCCAACAAAACCAACACAAATATCACCATCGATATTACAACCAATCGTAAATTCACATTTATTTCGGTATTCAGTAATACGAGGTGAGGGACGAATCTGAAGTTATTGACGAAAATACTATATTAATTTCTATAAAAGAATAGAGCAATTTGATTAATATTTGCAGAATCCTTAACTGTTCCAAGCCTTCAGTCACTGCATGCAAGAAGTTATAAGACAGTTAAGTTTGCTGAAACTTATTATTTCGTCAATACTGGAACATGAATCTCTAAAGAATTTATGATGCAATTCTAGGCATAAGATTTGAATGAAAAGAAAGGTAGATCTGGAAATCAGCAAATGGACTCACAGGTTCAACCAACGATTCAATACCGATTTGTTTGGCACCATTTACATGAGCACAAATCATTTCTTTCAGAAAGTTCGTTGCAATTTGTTTCACATCTCTCATCTTAATTTCAAGTTGCTCACTGTATGGTTTGTCAGCTAGTGGCGTTACGCGTTCGCGTGCTGTACGCTTTATTGTACTGTCGCCTAACGGTTTCTGTAAATTGAAAACTTATGGGAATTCGTCCTTAGCTATTAGTCAGATTTGTTTAATGCAGCATAATGCCATGATTACTTCGCCTGATAGTCTGTTGTTCACGTCATACCATATGAATATGTAAAGGACTGGTTTAAGTTTATACCCAACTTTGTAATCGGCAAAAAAGCTAGAGCTGCTGATTAAGCTATAATTTTGAGCTTTAAAAAAGAGCCCGTTCAAAAGTATAAATTTTCGTCTACTTACAATTTTCAATTGTTCCGATTGCGCAATTTTAGCTTGCAAAATTCGACCTTTCAATTTAAAACCATCGAAAATCTGAATTGCAGTAGCAGCTTCTTCCGGAGTCTGCAGCGAAAAGAATACTGTTATGCCCGTATGCCGAATGTTCTTTACAACGAACTTACTCAACTGCCTCAAAATAAAGAAATGATTTCCGAAAATGCCACACAATACATCAAGTAAAACAATCATAGTATTACCTTTAGATAACTCTGTGGATTTTTATAAATAACTTAGTCCTAACAATAACCTCCACACTCATAAAATAATGCAATCTTCCCGAGAGAGTTCGATAAAATTAGGAATGCGACGTACAATTTTGTAAGGCAACTCATAAAATTCAACTAAAAAGTTCTTGCTTTGAAAGAAGCTCCTTGACTTGCTTATATTTCAGATAAGGTGGCATGTTTCGTATTTGTACACGTGAACTTGGTTTTTTGTCCATTCCGCCAATACTTGCAGCGCATTCTTCAGCCTCTAATTGGTCTTCTGCGGATTCGGTGAATTTGCTTGAAGATGGAACTGATTCTTCAACATCCACTGCTTCATCATTCTTTGAAATAGACTGTTCTTTCAATTCATCCTCGACTAACTTACTCACGGGATCTTTTCCAAACACTAATTCTCCATGCATTAAACCTGAATTCATGTTGTTGCTCTCTAACATTCCATCAATTATCTCGAACCTAAAATTAGAGGGTAAAAACGATCGTCATAATTCATTTATTGCACATGCTAAAATATTCTTCAAATAGAAGAAAAAGACTATTTTCCGGAAAATTCGGAATCTTATTGAAAATAAGATTTCGTTACTATTAAAACTATATAGTTAATTAAAAGAAACCTAAATAAACTATAAATCTGCTCATCACGACAGTCTTACTCGATTTATTGGCCAGTTTACGTAAACTAATCACATTACAGTAAGCAGTAACACTAGTAAGCTGGAGAGATAAATCTGATACTTCAGGCGCACGAACTAAGCAACACGTTAAGACTCCAGAAGATATGATTACGAAGCAAAGGAAAAGAGAGAGGAAGAAAAAGAGCAGCAAATGAACGGAAAACTACAAGCGGCAGCATTACAATAAGGTTAATTAGATTAATGAACCAATAAGTAGAGTATACAGTGAATGATGAGGGATTAGTTTATAGGAGACCATAGGAAAAAGTGTAGTACTCTTGAGACAGAGAGATAGAGGAGAGATGCAGAGAGAGTGCTAAGTGAAGGAATAGTTACGTGGTAACGTGAAGAAGTGGAGGAGAGGAACATAGAAAGAATAATAACAATTTATCGGGTCGCTAGCACGTGGCACGAAAAAGTGTTGAACGTGAGTTTCACATTTGAAATGGAACGCAAGTAAAGCTGCATCAGATTAAAGATTGAAGGTTATGAATACCTGATGAAGCTGATGAAAAACCGGTTAAGAGTACGTGAATTGATCAAGGATCAAATGTTAAGGATATCGAAATTTGATAGTCATGAAAATACAAAGGATAATTATTGATTAGTGAATTTTGAAATTCGGAGTGGGTGGAATTCCATTTGAGTGTTAATGACGTGACTGGAACATTGAGCGCAACAAGAACTTTATACATATAAATTCTTGAAAATATCGGTTAATTTAGATAGCAGCGAATATCGATGATAGATGAGAAAAAAGCTAGTGTTATTGATTTATTCTCAAAATTTCATGTGACACTGAAAGAGGCTTGGTTGAATGAAGTCCTGGAATATCTGCAGGTGGAAAAAGCTGACGCGGTATCATATCTCTGAAGTTCCTTTTTTTCAAAAAATCATTATGAAACTGTTGGAAATAAAATAAATCTTTCTAATCTTTTCTTGTGTTAGTTGGGCCGATTACTTTTATCTTGCCTATATTACTTCCATTTTATTTAAGCTAATACTATTTCTATTTTCCGGGTTTATTTCACATCTTGACTTATTGCAGGTATCTTGGTTTTGCAACAATCTCGATTTTTGAATTCTACAAATTGATATTTTTCCGAATAACATTCATAAATTTTCGCCCATTTTATTCTCCTTATCTGCTCATTTACTTTATTGCAGGATATTCTGACAGTAACCCAACTCGTATATGAACAATGGCTTTTTTCGGAGTTATCGAATAGTACACGACCAAAAATACGTCTGCCACCATTCGAAAAGAGAGTATCTCTGGATAGTGATGTTGTTGTTCAAGTAAGACTATGTTAATGCTTTAATAAAAATCTAGGTTTCAATTATTTCAATTAAAATCGAATTCGTCTCTAATTATAATTTTAAATCTCGAAATTTAGATTTGCTTATCTGAACGTTTTATGATCCGATATTCTTATTTGATGAGCACAATCCTGTTTAAGATAAATTGGTTGGTTGATATACATACCTCAATGTATTCGAAATTAAACCAATATGTTGGGCATAACATGAATCACAGTTCTTTCCAGTGGGAGCTAAATGACGAAACTGAGGTAGTTTGAGGTTTTCGTGCATGAATTTCTAGAAGTTCTGGCGAACAAATTATTCATTTTTGAGATTTTTTAATCTGGACTGATTTAGTTGAATTTGTGTTCGTATTTTAACGATTTCTCTTTGTTTTTTTGGAAGCGCGATGTGAGCAATGGGCATAATCTTCTTGTTCTTTTTTTTTCACTACAGAAAATTTTCTTCAGAGCATGGAATTTATCTAGTAAGAATTTGTACGTTGTTACCTTCCCTTCAAACTGTCTCATGCAATATAAAATGTTGGTCTAATTTTTATCAGAAAAAAACTTGTAGTTTTTTCTATTTTGATCAAATCCCTGTCATATCAACGTGCCTTTACATAGCAGTAAGAAAAAAAAATTTTCATGTCATGATTATTATACGCATCACATTAGATGGTAAGTTATATATAGAATTATAGATTGAAACGAAGTTTTAATTTTAATTATTCAAGTTTTTTTGGGTAGTTTTATGCGTTTTCCACAATTCATTTACTGTCTAATTTATAAATATTCTGATTATAAGGTTTTAGTGCCCTTATTTGAAGGATTTGGGTTCAGCAAATCGAATGTATTTAATGGAAGTAACGGACGGCCAAAGGAAATTGCGCGCTATAGAATACCAGAAAATTGATGAATTAAACGGAAAATTGTCACATGGAACAAAGGTTTAATTTGTATTATTGAGGTCTTTTATTGATTTTCCAACCAATCTGATACTTTTCATTAATCAATCTTTTTTTCCAGTAATTTTCAACGCAATCCTGCGATCGTGACTTTCTTTATTGAAAAAACTAATATAGATTTAATCTTTTTCTGCGTTCATATCGCACTTTCAACAGTTACTTTATGGATCATGACCTTGTTTTGAAGTACTTGTTTTCAAGCTCCTAATCTACCGCGGCACGATTTGTCGTCGTAACGTGCTGTTGTTAGCACCGAATAATGTAATGATACTAGGTGGCGAGAGCGAAATGTATCAGCAGAATGCGCCGGCTCTCATTGTCGCACGACGATTAGGAATTGACGAAAAGAAGTTGGAATTGATGAAATGGTAATCTTCTTTGCAATTCAGGAGCAACAAAAATGTGATATTATTATATATTGTTGTAAATATTATAAAATTCGAAGAAATGTATTTCAAAAATATTCTTTTCGGAGTTTTTAAAATCTATCCCTATTTATATATTGATGTGTTTTAAATAGTAACAGGCTTCTTTCTATTATTCAAGATATTGCTGACTTGAACTTGTGGAACTCCTCAACTGAGAAAGTTCTTCTCCATGATCATTGGCATTAAGTATTAAAATGCATTAAAAATGTCTTTTTTAACAGTTAACTACACCGCACTGAATATTAGATTCGATGTTATATAATACTGTCAAGGATATTTAATTGAGAAATTCTTTCAGTGAGAGAAGCGAAGAATTTGGAACTTCAGTGAATACAATGAAAGGAATAGAAATGGAAAGAGAGGAAAGGGTTAGTATTACTATTTCAGATTTATTAATTTTAAAATTTAAATTCATATGTAATAATTGATATTTTATTTGCAGGACCAAAGTATAAAGCCATCAATTCTTGTGCGTAATAATGTTAAAACCAGCTTAGGTGAACAACAAAATAAAAATACGCATATCAACAAAACAGTAAAAGAAGCGAATATTAGAGGGAAAAAACAGTTTGTTTTTACAATAAATTTATTTAAAAATTTTAAAAATTACACTTCGAATCGAAGATGCTTAATTTCAAACGTTTCAGGAAGAGACCTGTTTTGTCGCGCACTATAACATCTTATTTTCAACCTCAACACAAGATTCCCACTTCTCAATTAAGTTCAAAAGCTTCAGTGAAGTCTCAGATATCATTAGCCAGTCAAGAGATTAAAGGAAAACCTAAACCGGGATATTTACCACAGGATCAACTACAAAAACGAAGAAGAGAAATGGAGTCTTCACCAGTATTACTTCCTACTGTTGATTCGAAGCAACAATCACAGCATCCGACTGTTTTTCCGCAAGAATCAAACGAATTATCAGCAGAACAATCAGGTCCGTCTGCAGTGCTATCACGGGTGCTCTGCACACAGAAGAAAACGAAAGACTCGGAAATGCAAACTGAATTACAGGAAATAACTACGCTTCAGTGTCAATCACAGAAAGTTCAAAATTTCTGCGATTCTTGTTTCAAAATGCAATCAGGAAAAACTTCACTTTCAACGAGATTATGGACAGAAAATCTTGAAGCAGTTCAGTTAGAAATAGTTAAAGGCAATAGTCCTCCTGCTCCAAAAATTAATGCTATGCACAATACTGTTATACTTAGTGGCGAAAGTGAACGAAAAGAAGCTACAGCAAAACCATTGATTCCTATTCGATTTGTAAACTTAAAACGAAATTCCACAAATTTAAATTTGCACTCAGCTATCATTTCCTCATCAAATATTCAGGAACAGACCATTTGGAATGCTAATAAGCGGTATTTATCGTTTCTTGTTTTAAATCATTCCAATGCGCAGAAAAAATAAATAGTGACAATGCTCTTCTTCCTGCGACTTTATATTATATCTTTACTTTTTTTGGTTGATCTTTCGTTCTTTCTTCTACAGTTTTAGCGGGATTTTATGTTTTTAAGTCACTGGACTCATCAGTTAATTATTTCTTCGTTAATTCCTTAATTACGGAAATGAATCATTAAAAAAGAACAATTTGCTGTTACAGAATTTTTTATAAAAATATATTTATTGGCAGGCGGCACACAACTAGCGAGAACAGTAAACAGTTTTTGGCAAATGAATTTCGTGTGTCTCCTTTAAAAGTAACCTTTTTGAAAGGATAAAAAAAGTATTTAATAATAGCAAATGAAGAGACATATATGCAAGTATTATTTTTATATATGGAAAATTGAACGAGCAGAAAGTGTTACTAAGATAAATTTAAGCATTTCAACCGCAAGGAATTTCGGCTGGAAATGCTAGTAAAGTGAACATTTTATTAGATGAAATGAGTTGGATGCTATAATGATTGTATTTGTAACAGATGTATACTAATTAATTGGCAAACTTTAAGGTGGGAATGCAAACAAATGATGATAGCGATGCTTCATCGGCAGATTCTTCTTCAATACACAGACCAGCAAGTCCACCACCAAATACTCCAATAAGTAAAGCGCTCTCCGATTTGCATGAAGAACGGGCTGCTAAAAGCAAGTGCTTTGAAATCATCCATCATGGCTAGTTTCCACATCTGAGTGACTCCGTGGCGCAACGGTAGCGCGTCTGACTCCAGATCAGAAGGTTGCGTGTTCAAATCACGTCGGGGTCATACCATTGCTTTACAAAATTTTTTATCCATTCTATTCACAAATTTATTGAGCGTACTGCTCAGAAAGAACCAATTTGCTACTTATAGCGCCTTTGAGTCTTTAATCATTAAGAAAGAATGTCTGAAATATACAAGTTTATTGGAACTTATATATTTCCGGAAATGCAAATTGTTTTAGACTTTTTTATAATGACCCAGTTTTCTATTACAGTCCCCTGTTACCTATGGCAGTTTTGAAGCGAATGGATAAAAAAAGTTTTTGTTTTATACATATGTCATTAGAAGCCTGGAAAAAAAAGGAATCTTATTTCAATTACTTTTGGTAGTTAAACTACCCTACACTTTTATTATATGATGTAAGATGTAACGAACGATCCGAAATTTTTGACTGTTTATTTTTATCTTCCTACAAACATCTGAAAATTGCAGCAAAAATTCAATGGTAAAGTTAGTGGTACTCGTATTTTATGTAAAATAAGAAAATATACAAAAGAAGTTATTTTGAGCTAGAACTATCAATGATGTTTATATAATCTTTCAAGTTTTTATTGAACCTGAACAGTTGCAATTTTTCCAGTTTTCATGAATGAAGTAATCTAAATCCATATTTTTATTTGATATTTTAAATCATTATCCCCATTGTGTTCTTGGCCTGTTTTTTTTTATATTTAATTTCAGTACCAGATATTCCTTTTCAACCAGATATGGCACCGTCTCGTTCAGATATATCAGTTCTTACATCTGAACGAAGTCTTAGTAGGCCGCCAATTATCAACCTTCAGCGTGATCCAGTAACATATCTGTTTTCCTCTTTAGTTATATATCTTAGGAGAAAGTTTATACAAGATATTATATTTTGAATGCTTCTAACAAGGCAACAAAAAAATCGACATGAATCAAACCTTTGTCTTTGTAGTTCTGCAGAAAATCTGTCAACGGGAATTTAGAAGCAGCAGTTATGATCTTTGCCTAATGATCCATTTACCATCAATTGAAGTAAATTATGGAGATTTTGATATTATATTTTTTTATTTTGATTCTAACTGGTAATATTTCCAGATTCAGTCTCACGCTTCTCAAAACTCGTCAACAAATTGGGAACTCCAAGAAGTTACAGAAAAATCCACGTATCGCAATACTTTTCTTAAAAATCATGCGACAACATTAGTTTTGCCTGATGCAACGCTCCAGATAGTTCCACATGTAAATATCGTAGAGCGTTATCGTGCCTTGAATATTGTATCAATAAGAGAAGCTTGTCATCAACGACGGTATTGCCTGATCTCACATCGTAAACGAGTGCAGGTATTTTGTGGTATTTGCCTAATTAGTTTTTGATCCAGTATAGTTTCAACAAGATAAATATTCCTTAATATCAAAGCATTGTCAGGAACATCTCGTGTTTGGTAAAGAATTAGATAAAATCTTCTCATCTGATATTTCTTATCAAATTTGCCATGCCAAGTTGACAAACTGGGTTTGAATGTATTGAATACGCTAAATGAGGTCATTCAATCAATATATATTTTAAGTTTTTCGAAACTTTGCTTATTTCTTTCATAAATTTAATTTTATCATTTCTTGATAATGAACAGATTTATTATTAATTTCAAAATGTTTCATTTCAAGCCTATTTTTTGTAAATTGCATGCTGGATTGCAATTTATTGGACAAAGCTGGACAGCAGCATTACGTATCGCTGACGAAACTTGCGAAGCGCTTGACTGCTTGGTGGATAATGGTGCGATAAGTAAATTGATAAGTTTCACACCGCAGGAGGCACAGGTTTGCCTTTCTATAAAATTGTGAATAGGAAAGTTTGTGAATATTATATGTAAGTTCGTGAATATTAGAAGTTCGTACTAAAAACCGTGAAGTAGCTGAGATAAGGAAATAGATAGTAACCCCAAATGAATCAAGTCAATATCAAATATGCTTGAGCCAAACTGTTTAAATTATGTGGAAAGAGTACTCAGTTAAAGAAATACTTTACAAAATCATAAAAATTTCAGCTCTTCAAATGTTTCATTTTATTTCAAAAAAAATTTATTTAAAAAATAAAGGGCAGCGGATAGAAGAATGGATAATATAATTTTGCGTGGACTAGTGAAAGATAATAGTTAGTCTTTGACCAATAATCTGTTAAATCTTTCTTAGTTCTTGGACGACAAAACTATTAAAGGAATCACTCAACATTCATGCATCCTCTTACTCACCTGCATTTGACTATGAGAATCTTCCGCTTTTTGCTCTAGATTTTTGGCTTTGTAAAGTATTGTCGTCTGGAACTTTTTGGGACACGTAATCATGTACTCATTGTCTCATAAACATTGTAATTAAATTCCACTGTGAAAGCTAGTGATTTTATTAAAAAATTCCGACCTTTCAATGTGTGGATTTTTGAACAACGAGACTTCTCCGAGATTCATTTGAAATTTAAAGCCTAAATTAAAACAACTCATTTGGGAAACTTAAATGATTTAAAAAGTGGATAAAATACGGACATACAAAAATCCACGCAAGATCTAGAAAAGCATTACATATTAAATTAAGCGCATCGGATGAATAATCTCTAGCAATTGAGTGATAAAGCCAATTTGTCTAATTTAAAGTAAAATTTTAAATATTTGAATCATTAGGAACGTGGCTTAGAGGAAGGAATTTATGACAAATGTTAGTATTGTCAAAGGAATCTCTTTAATTTCTGTTTAGTTTGCTTATTATATCTTTTCGCTGAGGAAAGTACTCAATAATCCTTCTTCTGTACCGATTGACGTCTGTCGTACCATGTCTAATTTAAAATATAACTTGCAAATACCTAGTGCCAAAAATCGATTGGAGCCCTAATAATAAGGCAATTAGTGGAAAAATAAGTCCGATTAAAATGCATGCGGCTAAATGATTGTTTTTTACAAGTTCCTTTTGTAAAACTTCATTCTCATTTTAGCAGGCTACAGCGAGCAATGATCGCGTTCGCGTAGCGTACTATAAAGGGCGTGCTCAAGCGATGGTTGAGACATTCAAACGGTTGGATCTGGTGCTAACAATCGAATTCTCATCATCATTAGATGTTCTTCCACTCGTCGTCGATATCACCAATCTTTCAACCGCACTTGGCTTATGCTAATTATTCATTTATGCTAATTATTCATTCCTTCTACATGAATATGTTGTAATGTTCTTTATTCCGGAAGTCAGCTGCAATATACTGTAATATGCCTGATTGTACATAATATTTGTTTCATGTTTGTTCGTTATTTGTTTTCCAATATGGTTTTTATTCATTAGTTTGACTTGACTTATCTTTTTGTCCTATTACTCATTTGGCCGCATTTCAGTTTTTTACCTTTTTGACAGTTTACTTATTTATTTTTTGTCATTCTGAAAATACTGCGTTTGATCTTGACAAATTTCTTTGCTCCATTTTCTCTTTCGTTTGTTTTATCATATTGGGAGAATTAAGACTGGTTGTTTGATTCCCTAACTTCAGTTTTTGTTTTTGAATCTTTCATATTTTCATTATGCTTTATTTGGTGTGTCGGATAAAATGACGAATGAGAATCAGTTTTGTTAGTCTTATTTTTCACAAAGTATGCGATATTTTATTAGGATATTGTGGGATATTGCAGTAGGAGTATGAGAATTCGCGGTATCTGTATGATTGGCTGTTCTATTTAACTCGTTCTAAAGCCAAGTTTTTACATTATTTCAGAGCTATTATCGATAAAAAGTCTGTCGTTTGGCGAACTGTTCACTATATTTAATTTACTTTTCTAATGTTTTGCTCTCAAAAATTATCAATACCTATTTTATAACTTCTACAGATAAAAAGTTTTCTTGTCCCTATCATTTTGTTGTTATATTTAAGTTTTCCTTGTTTTAACACTTATCTGATTAGAAGAACTCTATATGTTGAAGAAATTGATATCATAATTCGTATTTGTTATGCAAACAAATTATGGAGTGATTTTATCGCCTGTTAGCTGAAATTTTTTTGTTAAACTTGAAATATATTTTAAATCGTTTATTTCCTACGTATAAAAGATTACTAATATAAGATTTGATCAGTATTTCTTTTGTTCAAAATTATTTTTTAGTATAACTTAATGTACGACATGTGATAATTTATATTGTAATTAATATTTGATCAAGAATAATTAAGATAGATACCTACGATTTCTATCGGATGGAAGTCAGAATTGATTTTTGAATCATAAATAACTACGTCCTTATGTCTCTGTATTTATTAATGATAGAGATGATAAGTGATTTGTACTATAGTGAAGATCGCAATTGCTGCTTATGTTATTTGCATTTGATAAGTTTTTTAGAATTAACATGAGTTTACATCGGATGAGTCATCGGCAACATGCTCTCTAAGTCTAGATAGAAGGAAGAAGAAGCATAGTGCTTGTTTTCGGTAAATTTCTGAAAGTATTATTGCTCTAAGCTGTTACTGTTACCTCTCGATATCATTCTTCAATTTACAGTCTTTTTAATCAATGGAAACAATGTTCAGTCAGTAAATTGTACTCCTTATCTGAGTAAAGAAAGAAAAAACTATCTTATGAAGTGAACGGTATTGTTGAATTTTTTCTGGAGTATTAACTTAATCTTTATAAAGTTGTATTTTATCATTATATTTCTATTTTATTTTCAAAATCACAGAAATTGTTGATTACATTGATATAGATTTTAATCGAGAATATCGAAGAAGTTTTCGGTCACACTTTCAAAAATTCATATTCAAATTAAACTTAATTTTGCATAATAGCACAAGGAGAATATACATAACATTGCAAAAGTTAGTAAACTGGAATGTTTGGTATTTTCAAAATTTATTTCAACCATTATTAAAGCAAAAAGAATGAAATTAACAATTTCGTTGCACGTAATTTCGTTGGTATGAAAAATAATTCGATAATTTCTTAACATCATCGACTGAAAATCATAAACAACATTATTTGACTATCAAAAGTTGAAATTTCAAAAAGCTTTTTGAGAAACACACCTTATATAGTTAAGTGTACTACATAACGATTAATCATAGGGTTAAATAGCTTATTTTACTGAAGGAGAGAAGAAAAGAGAGACGGTTAATAAATTGATAGTAATAATTTGAACTTTTGCCATTTTTTAATAAATAACTCACTAATTTTTTTTATCAGTAGTAACTCGTTTTTTTTACTATCTTTAATATCATAACTCATTGCTCCTTGTAATATAGACTATATCAGAAATTCATTTTTCTTTTATAAATATCAGTTCTGTTCCAAGCTGTAATCAAGTTTTGTTCAATAACTTTCAAAAATTTTTTCAAATTTTAAAAATTAATCCAAGGACATATTTGAATTTTTTCTTGATGCCCAACTACAAATACAGTCAACCCAGGCTTATGTTCTTGAATAGAAAAATAAACGATGATTATGTTATTGGTTCATACTGATTAATTTTTTTAATTAGAAGCATCCTTAAAGTATGTCATTTGATGGCTTTCAAAAGTCAAACGAAAATGTTGAAATTTTATTACGGATAATTTGCATAAATGAGTAACTCGTGCTTCGAAATCAATTTAAATGAAAAAGATTGCTACTTTCATTATTTAATTTCATTTTTCGATAACGATTATTAATTAACTCTTAACTATGACTGTAATTCTCCATCTCTCAAATAAATCGCTGAAAAAACCAAAGCAAAATATAATTCGATTGGTACACGATTTAATTCCGAAATCATCATTTCTCTAAAGAAAAAATGAAAGACTAACAGATTGGATAAGAATAGATATGATTATCAACGAAATGATAAGAAATGATATGGCTAGAGTGATTGATAAATAATAGAAGTTTGATTTATTCTATTTACATTAAAGGTAAGGCAAACATGAGACCATGTTATGTCATTTTTTGTGATATTATATATTTGAAATTAAACTTAATTGGAATTTTCCATTACGTTGTCATTGATAATTCCCACATTGTACCTTCCAAGATCCGAAAATATTTCGATAAAAAAACAAATAATTATTTTTAAATTTACCAAATAATTTAAGATTTTCGTTATCACAACACTGTTCATATTGATTTGATTTTTTTTGATTTCAAAATTTTAAATTTTCGATAATAAAGTTGAATTCATGGAGGTGTTTACTTTTTATTTTCGTATTCAAATACCATTATTGCCACTTGTTGATATTTCTTTTTATTTTCTTGCTTACAGCACAACCTGAAACTTACAACAATTGACATTTGGTAATTCTGTAGAATGTATTAAGAACTTTTCTTCGCTAATATTTGAACCTATAATTTATTAGCAGTATTAGCAAAGTATTTCAAATTAAGCCTTGTCACAGATTTCTTGGATAATAAAAACTGCATAATGTTTTACGTTATCAATTTCTTACTTAAATCTTTATTCTTCTTCGCTATTAGCAGTATTTTCATCATTTTTAAGATGCAGCAATGTTCAACTCCCGGTATTTTGTTCTTGGGAATTTTGGAAAATCAGATAATTTCTCAGTATATGTTTATGATTTTCAATATAATTATCTTTAGCGGTTATTTTGTTGTGATTCCATCCTGACTGCATTATAATACTATTTTTCCCTTCAAATTTCTTGAGCAAACATATCACAAGGCATCTCATTTGTTAGCATTCATACATCACTTGGCAGCGACCATAATTTTTTTTGCAAATGCTAGATTTTCATTTCTAATTTACTTTTATGGACAATTAAACTCTACTAGCAGCCATATCTTATCTGTTACAGTTAACTTTCTCATTACTTTGTTATTAAAATTATAGACCAAATCTTTTCCCTTCAGTAATTTCCCTATTTATTACCATTCATTACTTCCTCGTAAAAGTTGATCTGCAGAATTACGGCATCATTCTACTCTGTTAAATTGGATACTGCTTAATTTCAATTAACAGAAGTTTTATCAGTCAAAAACACCAGCAACAAAATATTTCAAAATTAACTTTTATAGAAATAAATGTTGTCCAGATAGCTCGATTTGATTTTATCATTGAGTAGTTCGATGATTGCGGGAAAAGTGATGGAGATGAAGAAATGATGAACTGTTCTAATACGGAAATACACCAATTTTTGTTATTGGAAAAACGTTACGATCTTTGAAGAAATGATGCGAATCACTTTCAATGGTTTCTTATACTTACTGTTGTGCTACTTTATGATAGGTAAAAATTAATGAATTGAATTGTCCTTCGCAAAAATCTTATTTTCTGATTTGAGCATTGAAAAATTTCAAAGCGAGATATAATTCTATTGAAATACTTTAATAAAAATTAACGGAATCAAGAGTGAATACGAGTTATTATAATATTTCTTCCCATATACCAAATCTCTTGGCTCTGTGAATATTTACCATAGCGTTAATAATTGCAACGTATTTTCATCTTTTTTACCTTTATCTCGTTTTCATAATCTCGTGGTTAAACTTAAGTCAATATTCATTATCCTTAGATTTAGATTTATTAGCGATAGAGATAAAGTATAAAGAAAATCTTACAGGTCACCAAATTCACTTCAAGGCTCTTCGGTTTCAGGTTCATTTCAAGTGAGAAGTCAAAAGACCACTATGATAAAAAATAAAATTTTATAAAAACCAGAAGTAGCCGGCTACTTTCTTTTTTACTTTTCATTTTTTTCAAAGATTATACATTATTTGCACAGAGCTCTATAAGTAATTTGCAGTTTGGAGCTCAGTACGCTTCCAACGAAGAGTAAAATTGGCTGGTGTTGCTTTTGAAAAGGTACACTAATTTTTTGTGCAAAAAATAAAATTCGTTTTTGTGATAAGAAATTGTTGCATGAATATTTATTATTTTGAAAAATGATTAGATCTTAGAGAAATTTTTTCAGCTATCGTAATCCACGGAAAATTTTGCAAAGAGCAGCTAATGTTGAATTTCTTTTGTTAACATAATTGAAAAACTTTTCTAAAAAAAAATAAAAAGCCTTGGTTTATTACATTAGAAAATGTTACTTCTGAACACTAAATTTAAAATGTTAAACTTTTTAAATTTTCATCCAAGTATTTGTTGGAAAAGCAATCTTTTTTACAGGAAGTACCGCAATTTCGAAATCCAAAGATACAGCACGATAATTCATCATTTAGATATCAGATTGATATTTTGATGGTGGCCGATTATTCAGTTTACACAAACTTTTTGAATATTGTTCGGGGTGATGAATATTCGGCATTTTCCGCCACAAAAGACTACTTGTATGCCATTTTTGAACAGGTAAATTACTACTTCAAAAAATCGAGAAAAAATGATACAAAAGAAGTTGAAATATTGAAAATGACACCTTTGTTAATGAAATCCTATAATTGACAACGATACTGGAAGATTTATATAACCGAAACTGAAAATAAGGTAGAGAGTTAACATAATTTTGTTTTCTAAACTAGTAAAATACATTATAGTAATATATATTAATGTTATCTAATAAGAGTATTATGATAATGGTTGTTGTCCTGAAAATTTGTTTGATTTTGGAATTTGATTCTGAGACGATTCATCTACGAGATTCTGTTCCTTGTACAAAATTCGTAGAACAGTTCCTCCTTTGGCTGAAGATTTAATGTTGTAGCACGTGCTGATATAAAACTTTATTAGCAGGAGAGGTGATTGCAGAACCAGTCGAAAGAGTGATTCTTATTGGAATTGATCTTCATGTCTTTTATAGAATAAAAATTTGTAAGGATGAGGTTCACAATGATCGGATAATGGTATTGCAAGGAATGTGATTGAATTTAAGATAAAGATTCCTGTGAGAAGAAATGGTTTTTTACATAAATCTAATAGCAGGAAGAACGAAATGCATGATTAATCATTTGATGGAATGGCTAAAAAAATTATTTAGGCTCAAAAGGAAAGGTCTAGATAAATGTAAGACAGTTTTTGGAATGAGAATATGCTAATTACATACAACATTAAGTCTTCTTGCATTTGTAATGAAGATGAATCATTGAAAAAATTTTAGATACACTGATTTTCCGACAGTTGTTGGAAAATTTGTGGTGAGAGTGATAAAAATAAAACAAGCTCTGATTATGTCATAATGACAATTTTGATGATGACTACGAAGATGTTGAAAGATCTGAATGGTCGAAACTAAAAATGACGTGGAAAACCATCGTAATTTGCCTTTCAAGCTAATATATAAATTGTTCCTTGAGAAAACACGAATGACAGGTGCGCGCAATTTATGACGGCAATGGTTTATTCGAGAATGTTCCGGTAACTTTAAATTTGGCATCAACAATGACAATAATCCGTGAAGATGACTGTCCATTAGCGCCATTTCTAAATCAGACCAAATTGAATAATTTGGAAAATATAACGCAGTAAAATCTTCTGTTTTTTTTTCTTTCTCTCTCTCTAAAACTAAGTCATAATGAATTTCGACGAACAAATTCAAAATGTTTTTTGATAGTAAGGGATATGGAAAAATATTGGTTAATTTTATGAACAAAAATGCTTTTTGAATTTCGAAAAGTTTGCAAAACTTTTCTATGCAATCTTTCATGATGTCATTTCTGTTATGAGTGAATTTTGGGAAAGCAAATAAAAAAATATTATCTTTCTATCAGAATGAGTGGATTAAATGCTGTAAATTATGTGCAAAAATGGGTGGCTGATTATTCACAGTGGATTCCAGCGCATAATCATATCATTGTTTTGACAAGGTTTGTGAAAATTTTCAAATTATAATTTTGTTCCATTTGAAATTGTTTAAATTTAAATAAATTAGATTGCCGATTTAAGGATGTTTTTTATTTTTTGAAATAAAATTTCATTTTCTTTTCACAGGATCGATTTACTCTCGTCGAAAGGTGACTCAAGCACCCAAGGAATGGCGTACGTCGGAACAATGTGTCGTGTTGCGGAATCAGCAAGTGTAGTAGAGGATATTGGTGGCATGGCTACTGCTGTAATTGCTGCTCATGAATTATCTCACAGGTACATGCTACCTGTGAAGATATATTAGTTAAAAAGCAGCAGATACCCTTTTAAGAAGAAATTTTCAAATCTCAGTGTAAGCTTAAAATTTGAATGTTTAACCTTTTCTTTGAAATTTTGTTTCTAGTCTCGGCGCATTTCACGACGGCGCTGCTGGACCAGGTGAAAAATGCGCGAAAAATTATCTGATGTCTGCAACAGTATCGAGCTCGGATGACGAACAAAAATTCTTCAACACATTCAAATTTTCGCCATGTTCGATTCAACAAATTCAATCATTTTTCGCGTACTTTTTTCCTGAAATTTCAATAATTAAAAAAAGTAGGTGAAGACGACTAAAAAAGATTGAAAACGCATCGCTTTCCGGAAAGATGAAATATATTTTTGGAATGGCATATTTTTTAAAGGAATTTGGTATTTTAAATTTTAATAAAACCTTTCCATTATTAAATTTTCACCATATATTTCAAAGTAAACATTTGAAAATTTTTAAGAATTGCAGGAACGGAACGGCTGACTGCTTACGACGATCAAAAAATCCTGAAAGACGATCACGACATACGTTACAAGGTAAGGATCGTAAGCCTGGTGAATTATTGGTGCAGCAGAATCAGTGCAAAATAGCATTTGGACCCCACTACAGTATTTGTCAGGTAATTTAAACTTTTTAAAAAGGAGACTGCAAGAAAATCATCATGAAGTGCAGGTGAAAATTGGGTTTAAATGAGTAAATTAAAACTGGATCTTCTCAACAGAATTTAATCATAACAAATAGTTGAGTGAATTCAAGGAAGAGCGGAGAGTAAGAATAAACTTCTGTAAGACTATGTAATATAAATATTGTAATCATTATATCCGTCGAGTTTTGGTCAAACTTGTTTCTGACAATTCCTACAACATAATTTTAATCGCCTGCTAATAATTTGATTAAATGATAGAATTTATTTTTCATCTACTAAGTTTAGTCTAACAACATCCGAGGATATAAATTTTCAAATTTCATTTCAATTAAGAGGAAGGAATACTTATCGCAGGATCCATGTCGACGACTTTGGTGTAAAAATCGACAACTGCGTAAAAAGGAGCCATGTGAAACAAAATTATTTTTACCTTTATTGGACGGAACTAAATGTGGACTTAATAAGGTAATTCTTAATGGCAAATTTCTTATCATTAAAAGCAAATAATAAGTAATCAAATTACAAATAAATTAAGCTATGAACAAAATCAATCGTTTTATCAATAATTAATATATCACAACACTTCAAATTGATAGGAATTTCTCCGAAATACTTTATATGTCAGCTTTTAAAACTAATACACTACAAAGACGAGTGCAATTGATAAAAAGCCTAAATTCCATCCAGCAAAAAGCCGTGGCTGATTTTGGGCATTCACTTCCAATTCAAATTTCAACTTAACTTTTAGTGGTGTCTTGCTGGAAATTGCACAGCAACCGATAAAAAAAGAGAAGGTAAGCCTATTCGTAACCATCACATCATTTTCTGAAATTTTTCATAGCAATTGAGTGTTCATTTTCAAGCTTACAACTCCTCTTAAGCATTTAGAAATCACATAGTGTTTAAAAATACATCTCTAATCGAGTTCGAATTTTTCAAATATTGCACAAGCTTCTTTGCCTTCTTATTAACATAGACATAATTCATTATTTAAGAAAAAAATTTCGAATTTCAGAATGCGTTGATTTGAATCCCTCCATGTGCCTCGAGTTATCCGACGAGAAACTTCGCAAATATTGCCATTCAAAGCAGTTCCGTTCATTGTGCTGTGTTACTTGTTTTCGATTTATACAACACAAATCTCTTGCTACTTCATCTTATGATTCATAATTATTATACATTTTCGAAATATCAGATATCTCTTCTGCGACACATTATATGCTAACTATATGCTAACTTATAACACTCTTCCCTTTTATTGTTTATATCTAGTAGTGTCAAAAAATTTTTAATTTATACTGAAATTCTCACCAATAAAGTGAGCAAACCATAACATCATTTACAACTTAATTATTCATCGATATCCAGTATCAACACAATATTTTCAGAAAAATGAGTTATATTACTTGAACATGTCCGACATGCTTTTCATGGATTTCAGGAGTTATCTCATGGAAAATGCTACCGCTATTGTGGGTCAAACGATAGTCAACCACAAGAATTTTTATTCTGCAGATATATTTTATTTTGCAACATTTCAAAACATCTCAATCTCAAATTTTGCAGGTCATGACATTTGATAAAAGGAATCAGTTTCAAGTGAGAATAAATTCAACGTTAAATGAGAATTCATATGTCTGTATAAAGTATAGTGGCAGTACATAGATACGTATTTCATGCCGAATACTTCGTAAAATATGACAGTAAATCAAATATGCCGAAAAGGAGAAGAAAGGAAAAAAAGAATAAATGTGAATACTAGAGAATCATAAGGCGCTTTTGACTGCACAATATTGACTACATTCGGCTGGATTTGAGGTTCAAAACTTAAAGTTATATTTGAATAATATTATAGTGGATACATTAGACGACACTTTCCCAAATCCGAGTAAAACAATCTATAGCATAATAAGAAAAACTGAAATACAAAAAAGCAAGATTTCCAATAGACTCTTCTGCATGCCCTTGACTAATAGAATAAATGTATGAAAATGGACTTATGGGAAATCGACAAAAGAAATGGTTGAGGAATGTCAAATGCACAAAAAGATATCCCTGAAGAAGATTGAAACTAATAGGAAATGAATGATTTAAAATTATTTGTAGAAAAAATATTCGAATGTTGAGCTCCTTAAAATTCGGCGACTTTCTTATATAAAATTCTGAGGTAAGGCGGAAATAAGTGATAATAAAGCATAAAATAAATAATTTGATAGATTTGTAAGTAACAATAAAATTTTTCCATGATGTTCGGTAAATTATAACATTATGAAACTAAAATATTAACTAAAATGATATAAAAAAGTTGCTAGAGATTTCTGAAAACCTTTTACATGCTTAGTTAATATTGCAAGACAAAATCCTACAAATAATTTAGTTTATATCAAATAATTATTTACAGATGCGTCTTCCAAGAAAAATTTAACCGTCTATTCCAGATGAGTTAAGTGATATAAGTCCAGATGAGTTAAACGCTTATATAGACTTTGATGTTCAAAAAATAATAAATAAGAAAAAGATTAGTTACCAGTATTATACATCACTGTACTCAAAATTTTAAAAAAAAGCAGAAAATATGCACAGAAGTAAAGCTAATAAGTTCGTGGTGTTTTGCTGAAATACTGATCCAATGTTCGTTGTGTCCCACTCTTTTTTTTTGGTGTAGGTGTTAAATTGCATATACCAGTTGAAAGATTTTGAGAATGTACTTGTCTTGAATTTTGTGAATTAGTGCGAGATTTTGGTGGCATTTTTGTTGACTGTCGATGAATACGTTCAAGTGACTTTCGGAAGCGTTGTTTGACGCGAATTTTACGAGGAGATGTGCGGTCGGCACGCTCCTCCATAGAAATCATATTTGAGCAATTGGACGGCCTATGAAATTGAAACATCAAAAATCTGGTAAAATATGAAGCAAATGAATACAGACAGCGTGGTTTCAAATATGCATTTAGACAAAACTTATCTTCCCAATCTTACCCAACTCAATTTACTACAAACTGTTCATATAAAAACAGCCAAACAGCCAAATAATAACAAACCAAAAAAATTCTCACCGATCGGAATTCGATGAACGTTCATTTAGTTCTGGATTTCTTCCTGCATCTAATATTGTCGTTCCTGATTTTGAGTTTAAGTTCGATATAGCAAGTCTATCCTTGACAAAATCTGGCAAATTCATCGTTGGATACCTTGAATGATACATAATTTGCTATAAAACAACATCGAGAAAACATACTAATTCAAGAGTGATTAAGCTAAAATTCTTTAAAACTTGAAACTTCCAACAAACCAAATCAATGTTAAAAATATACTTGAAATAAAAGGCACATGGAACTCGATTATTTATCTCGATTCCAGAAAAATCAAGTTTTCGTGCAGCACGACTTGATGTGTTAGTTAGATCACACAGTGGTGGAGACATCGGTTCGGTCACTCTTAAAAGACGATTAGTAAAAGCTGACGAAAAAATTGTTTTAAAATTCTTCGAAAAGTTAAAATTGATAATAACATTAAAAAACCATACTTGAACATTTTCTTCACTGGCGACTCACTTCCACTTTTCGTTTCCACACTAACCCGGTTTAGAGGACTTTTAAATGGACTTTTGAAAGGACTTCGCTCCGCATTTTTCTTTGGGGTCGAAACTGACACATTCAACTGCTTCCTGCAAAACAAATATTCCTACATTCAATTTTTGGAAAATAAAGTGGCTAGATGCAAACTCTTCAAAATTCAAAGCTCGGAATACATTTCTGAGATATTTGCAAATATAGAAATATATGAAATTATTGGATTTTTTTTGTAAGCGACCAAAAAATGATAATCATAAAGCATACAATGAGATTTCAGCCCTAGCTGTTTCAGGTAATTCATATAATTCGACATGATCCTGCTGTATTGAGATTGGAGATGACTCTTGATTTTCAGGACTTGCATTCCATTTCCAAATTTTCAAATATGAATCATCCATCGTCGCAATATAGCGCCCATTGCTGCTGAATCTCGCAACAGTAACCTAGATAAGATAAGAGAATAACTACATTTTTTTTCCAGAAAAAGCTATGCAAATTGAAACAACAGAAACTGTTAATGAAATGATAAACGATAGTGAGGAAAAAGCGTAAGATTATGGAAATATAATTTCATAAACTCATGAAAGTTCACTTCGTTCCATTAATATAAAAGTAATTCGTAAGCAATTCATCAGTTTAAGCGCAAAAATAACAAACCTCATATCGATGACCGCCTAATGTATATTTTGGGTAAGGCAAATACTTCAACTTACCCTTGCTAAAACTGGAATACTTTTCCTGTAATAATAAGATGATGAAATAGGAATGTTTTAAAATTATGGGGAAACAATTAATACAGAGAATGGTCATGCTTTACAAAGTCCTACGTGTCGAAAATTACAAAATTTAAATCCAGCGACTACAAAAACAAAATTAATGACCTGTAAATCCCAAATAACAGCAAAGCAATCACCACCTCCAAACATTACATGATCGGAATTTGGCGAAGCAGCAATTTTAAAATCATATGTGTTGAAAGACGTTCGCTTAACTCCTTGTAAAATACCAACTAAAAATTTGAAAATTCTAACCCTCTCTATGTAAATTGTGAGAAAATTAGACATATAGCAATATATAACAAGTAAATAATCTAAATGACACTAAATGGAAAGTACCTGGTGCGTTATTTAATCCCTGAACGCTGTACTGATAAATTTTTGAGTCCGTGGAAGCAACAAAAAGTGATGAATTAAAGCGATCAAGGCATATAGAAGCAATACCTTAATAGAGAAAGTAAAGAGTAATTATTTTTAAAAAATTTTTTATGAAGTCATAACTTTGAATAGAAATATCTTGAATAAAAAAAAATTATTTGAAATGTTGAAAAAATATCTAAATTTTTTCCACCATCAATTCATAAAATTTAAACTATCTCATTTCAATCTTTCTTTTAAAAAAAATTGAGGATATCGTAACCTGGCTTTTATAAATTAGAATACTATGTTTTTTGCCTCACTGGAACAAAAGTTAATAAAATAATCCAATTAATTTTTTGAGATAAATGCAAGTTAGAAAAAAATTCAGAATAGCAACACACCAAAATCACGAATTGAAGTATTATTAGGATCTTCGAGAATACGAAATGGACTATTTTTGCCTCTGTAACGAAGATCCCAAAAGCGAATACCTCTGCAGTAAATTTAATAGCTGAATTAATAACTGAGAAATGTCAGTATGGAGAACAAAAAAAAAACACTATAATAAGACGATAAGAACCATAATACAAGAACACATTAACTGAAAAAACAAGAAATTTTACGTTTTGAAAGATGAAGATGCTGATATCAAAGTGTTTGCACCATAATGTACTAAAGAAGTGATTCCTTTTGAACTCATCGAAACTGACATACGAGATCTTCGCTTTGTTCCAATATTTTGGCCTAAAAATATGTAAATAAAATGAAGTCAGTGGAAATTGAATGAACAAAATAGTCAAAACTAAATTTCTTATGTATTGCCGGAATTGTGATACAATGATAAGAAAAAAGTCTTCCTCCTAATGCAGCTAATACTGAAAAGAATAACGATTACTATGACCGTCTTACATTTATCAACTCATATTTGTTCTCTCTCTGTTTTTCAACACCATTTGAAAGAACAACATTCGATTTCTTTTATATGTTATCTACCATACTTCGACAAATTCAACTCAAAGCACTACTACATATATATAAATTTATATATAATATATATAAATGACATACGTTCAGGAGCTAATAAAGGATGCGTGTTTTCCAAAAGATTGAAGGGACGCACAACGGTGGTCTGTGGTTCTCGTAGATCCCATATGCAGATTGTTCCATCTCGAGCTCCTGTTGCAAAAAGTTCTGCAATTTGCAAGTATTTTTTTAATCATCATAACTAGCAATGCTAAAAATATTTCGACTTTATGTTAAAATTTTTACCAATAAAATAAGCAAATCATAATATCATCTACAATTCTAGCTATAACAATTTAAAATTGAATTATTTGACAAAAACCGTAAATTCTAAAAAACCTTGATATTAGATGACAAAATCATGAGAATTAAGAAAAGCTAACCAGGATTGTCGTTTGATATAGAAAGAGCGCGAACCGAACCTTCATGACCCATAAATTGTTGCAGCGCAAGTTTTCGTTCAATATCCCATAATGCCACCTTTGCATGGCCAGATATAGAAAGTAAATTGTTTGGACGGTTTGCAACAAATGTGACATCGATTATACAACTTCGGTCGGCAGAAATTGCTAAAAATAGTGTAATTTATTTTTGATACACATTTTTTCGAAAACAAGCTTTGGAATGTCACTGAACGCACTGTTCAAATTTCCTGATCAGATAACTCAAGCTTTAGTTTAGTTTTTCTTTTCCGGACGAGTAACTTATTTATCTATGAAACATTTATTCCAATAATGCTTTCGAAATAAAAACAGCAATGAAATGAATAAACAAAGAAAATGAACAAAAAAAAAAGGAACTCGTTCGAGTATCAGTAGTGCATCATTTCACCTACAACACTTATATTCAAATACGTGAACTTACAATTTTTTATAATATCTTTACGAGCATCCAAAAAGTGAATAAAGCCATTTTCGTCACCAACAGCCAACAAATGTTCAACAGATGGATCCTTGGCAAATTGGCAAACTACCCAAGCATTCTAAAATTGACATGTCATTACAACATAAAATTATAACAGGCTTAATTGAATTCATTTTCAATATTTTAGAAATGTTATGTGGAGTCAAGTACTGCAAATATAAACAGTTTGCTTCGTAAAAGTCAAAGCGTATATGGATAGGTATTATTTCCAATGAATTAGTCAAATTCTAACAGACAAATCGAATAGCTCTGTTAGCATACAATGATTTTGCTTTCCTCTGATTTCTTGATTATGTATGTTTTCTTGCACTATTAAAATTTCAAAAGCTCCAATTCTATATAATATCTTGCCCATAATTAAAGAATGAGACTAGAATAACTCAGTTCTCTTACGGAAGTGGAAGTGGAAGTGGAACTGTATGATCGATCAAACATTTGAAAAGGAAAAATTACCGAGGAAATGAGACATTTAGTTGAGGAAAACTGCAGAAAATACGAATCTGGTACCACCCGTGATACCCTTTGACCCCAGTACATGCAACGAATACCCATCGACCCTTGACATTCGGTACACGTCCGCTCTGACCCGATTAGTGTTAGGTTAGTTTGAAGTTCCCATTCTAATTTTCAAATTTTGAAATTGCTGCTCACAATGCAAATACAATATCTCATCCGAAAACGAATGGAATGGTTTGATTAAGGCAATGTACTGCAAGAATTTCCTGCGATATCTCTGTCCTATTCTGTTTTTCATTAGTATCCAACAAGGTGGCCTAATATTCTTAATGGATCAAAATATTTAAGGAAGAAAAAGCAAAATTTTCACAATACCTCAAAGTATAAACCTTTTTCAGCTACAATAATTATCAACTCATGTTTGAGTCTAGAAATTAAATTTGTTCAATCAAATTACATTGTCTTTTTCTCGAAAGGTTTTAAATTTATTCATTCAAACCTACCATTTTCTTCCTGATTATGAGGAAGAAAGAGAAAAATAAACTTTACAAAATGCCGAAGTGCTTTTCTTCATTCATAATAGTTCCATAAAGTTTGCAATGTTTAAACCATTCATAATGACAACACAAAAATGTACAAAGCTGAGCAAATATCACACAGAAGAAGCAAAAAAATACAACGAAATGGTATATTTTGATTCAATATTGAATTCATGGAGTAAAATTATGATTTGTTTACTCATCGATAACTGATAAGAGATTAACAAAGTTTTGGCTCTTGATTGCATTTCACATATTGATTGACTTTTCAGTAAAATAATATTCCTATTCTACTACTAATCTTAAGTTACTGCTATTACTATATTTCATTAAAACATCGTGAAATTCCGGTGGAAATTGCATTCCGGGTCTTTTTAATGATAATCTTATCTTTTCCCAGCAAACAAACTTTCAATGCATCATATAACAATGCAACATTTCTGCCCAAGAATTTTTTAAAAATAGATTCAAATTGAGTCTTGTATTCTTATTGTTTATATATCATATATCATATAACACATATCATATTCCCATCATTTTAAGCTTTGATCAAACTGCAAAGGCTGTCAGGAAATATGAGTATATTGAAGGTTGTCGGAAAAACCGAAATCTTATAATACGAAATGCTAAACTGATAGATGAAAGTATGTATTAGAAAATCGTTGTGTAAATGTACTCATTAAAGGAGAGAATGCTTGTTCTATTTTTTATAGCTCCACTTTTTGTTTCAAGAGATAAGAGAGGGTTGATTTACCATTGTTCCATCTGCCATCCGTTCTTACATCAATCAATCGATTGATTTATCCACGATTCTGTCGCCGTGAATTTAAATTACATATATATTGGCTTACTTATCAATTAAAAAATCATTGTCGAATAAGGAAATGAATTTCCGCCAGCTGCTATTAGCCAATTATCAATCACTACGCAGCCCTCTCAGCTCTCCCAACTCAATTAATCGATTATTTCAGTCCAATCCTCAGCAAGAAGAAAACCTTCGTCAGGCGACACATCCTGTGTTGTTGTCACAATATCTTCCAACAAAGGAAACAAATTTCATCTGTGAAACAAACCGATTTAGCTAAACTTTCACTGCAAAGGTATGCGTAATGCTACTTATCGTTATGTAAGGATCTTTGAGGTTTTAAATATAATAAAACTTTTCCCTACTATTTGATTGTTTACAATTTTCATAATCTGAAGTCAGTTTTCCATTATTTTCACACCATTAATTTGACAATTTCGTTCATTCCTGCCCTAGAAATAAACTCACTTTGAATTTATATTTTAATGAAACCAAGAAATTAATTCATTTTTTAAGTTATTAAATTGGAATTCTAAACTATTATCAATATTCTATAAAAGAAAAAATTATCCACCCAATCCACTTTTTCCACATAACTTTTTATATTGAACTTCAAATTTTAATATTTCGATTCGTCGCGAATGCTTACCTTTTCTTAGATTTATTATTGAACAGTTAATCAGCAATCAATATGAAGATCTTGATATGTTAGTTTTATGATTTTTTTTAGATTGTAAATAATTGCCTCATGATTATTTTTTACACGGATTAATCGAATAACTATAAATTGATAACGTTTTCAAGTTTTGCATCCATACATCGCTGGCTGAATAATTTCTTCTTTTATCACATAATTTGTAAGATCGATCCTTCATGAATTCAATTTCATCTTTCTCAATCAAAATTAATTTTGATATACAATTGAATTAACGTAATAATCAAATTTGAGTGTTCTTTTCTATTTATCTAATTAATCAAATTAATCGATAATGCATATTTCATAAACATATTATGTATAATTCTGTCTTTTTGCTATTTTTTGGTTCAATCAACAAAATTTCACCGATCAAAACATAAGATGATGATTCATATTTACGTTGACATTTTACTTTCTTCAAAACTGAGTTTGAAAAATAAAGCAATTTGAGTGTTAACTGATCAATTTAATCATCACTCATTTCCATGACTTCAAAATTGTTGTGCATCTTTCACTGGATGTGCATTAAATTTGTTTTGTTATCTATTATGTGTTGCTGCAAGGTTCCATCAGCTCAGTTGCTTCAAAGTTTACATCTTATCCATCAACTTTCTTTGAAAATCATCTGAATTGTTTTCGTTAAATGCGATAGATGGATATATAGATATAGTATATAGCAATTAAATTGAAATACATTTGGCGAGCATTTTATTTTTATAAATTATACAGTTATAACTTTTTCTGGAAGTTAAAATGCCAGGTATCATCTTTCTGATATTTATTCTTTCAGATATATATTATGTACGATTCTCTTACCTTTGTTTTTAGTCTTCTATTTTTAACTATGCTGAAGTTAGTAGTACTCCTAGATAATTGTCATATCAACTATCAATCAAAACTGCTTGCAACGGAGAATTTACGTCATCATGTGGAATTGAAAGTCTCGTAAGTCCCGCCACTATTGCTTCCAGTATAGTTTTATTCTAAATTCAGTTTTTCTGATAAAAAATAGCTTATTTGTACCGATATAATTATTTTTTCAACTTGAAATTTCACGTCAATTTTTTTTGTTGAGGAAAAAAACCTTTCGAAAGGGAAATACTCTTTGACAATGAATCACAATAAATAATGCTTAAAAACATAATTCAATTATCGTCAGAAATTGACATGACATATTTCAATTATTGTTGTGAAATTATTGTCGTAGTGAATGTGCATTGTGTTTTGTCTTCCGCTTCATTACTTTTCTCTCTCAAATTTTTCTGAAAATTTTCTCAATTAATTTTTTATTGATAATTGGTGAATTTACTTTTCAGATGATAATTTTTTTCTAACAATATTAAAAATTTTTTTCTTTGAGCACTATTCTTCATTTTGGATACAAAAAATTTATAAATTGAGCTTCTGATATTATCATTAAAGCGTTATTGTTAGAAAGCAGATGTTATTCTCCCATTAAAATTTCATTCTTAATTACTCATTAATTCAAATTATGCGAAAATATTATTTATCATTTAAAAAGAAAAAAATTTCGAAATTTTCCACTCATTAAATTATAATATCCCTGCCAACAACCATATTAGAAGAATGGAATGAGTTTTCTAATGGATTCATGTTTATTTCTAATTTCAACTTCAGCTAAACTAAGCCTTTCATTTTTCTGATGATATCATAACATGTTATGATGACTTCCAAAGTATCTATATGAATTAATAGCGCTAGTCAATATAAATTATGACTTTGAATCGATAGCGTTAGTTAATATAAACAATCTGAATATAGCAAATTTAACAAAATGGAATGGAATTGATTCTCGGGTTGCAAAAATCAAAAGTCAAATTAACTTTTACTTAATTCATAGAAATTAGTTTTGATTACTTAAAACATTTACATACCATATTTCTTGTTATTTCTGAAATGAATTAACAGAGATATTAAACTTTTTCTACAATCAAATTGACATAATTCCTAACATTTCCACACTTTTTGCAATTTATGAAAAATATTTACGCCTTTCCATCATTTTATTGAAATATTTTTTCCATTACTGTAAAATTCTCAATTATAGATATGTGCAGTTTGCCATTGTTAAATCCAACGGACGTGTTGATTATATATGGTGGCGTTTGTTGTTTATCGTACGTAGCAACAGACGGCTTTTATCGTGAAGCGCCATTTGTGAACATCATGCCAACGCTTTCATTGGCTATACTTACTTTGACATTACGCATGAAAATGACAATCAAACTATTTACGTTTTTAACATTTTTGGTTCTTGGTAAGTACGACTTGCTGATAAAAATTAATTTGAATTTATGTAAGAAAGCTAAATTTTGAATGAAATTAAATTAAATGTGATAAGGTATTTATATATTAAGAAATAAAATAAATGAATCTAAAAAGAATAACAAATTGAGACAGATAGATAAAGATCCATTTAAATGTGATCAAAAAAAGCAAACGTTCCATGCACTTCATTTTGCATTATCGAATTACGTTTTCTCACGAGCTCATGCATCCAATTTCCTTAATTTTAAATAATCGATATTATATGAATGATTTTCTTATAGCTCTCGCCGTATACTTACACTCATCACAATGGCATAAAAGTTTACAAACCGTTTGTGGTCTTTTTACTATCGCCCATATTTTATATATATTATCATTTACTTCATCTATCCGACGATTATGGTTTGGATGTGTGATGGTAATAACAATTTATCTTGGCTCTTTCCTCTATTTCTGCTTTGTGGATTTATTTTGGTCCATACCAACCCTTGTCCTCAATCTTTCTCTTCATTTAATTACGCTTGCAATTTCTTTCATTGGCGCTGCATCAATTTGGTATTATGGATCTGAACGAGGAGATAAGCAAGAAGTTTGCCTTTTCAAGCAATTCTTAGACTTTTTCTTTTTTTGAAAGAGTAGAATATGAAATTTGAAATGTAAAAACTTCCTTCGCATCATATAAATGCTTTTAACCATCTTTTGAATAACTTAACTTATTTCTTTATCTTCTTCATATGGTTTTTAACATTTAATTAATTTAAAAAATTGGCCCCTCGTACATTTATAATTTTTATAATGTCCTAACGAAAAAAAGTAGTTTGGAACCAAAGTCAATGTATCGCAATAATTTTTGTGAATTTCAAAAGATAGCTAACAGCAATTATATTACTTAAAATAAAAACTTTTAATTCCATTAGATTAAATCAAATTATTAATTTAACGTTCCTTCTCTTTAAATCATTTAATTTTCTAATGCTTTTTTCAGTTATCTCTTTTTTTCAGGGTGCTTTACTAAGATTGTTCGGTTTGCTATCCTTTATGATTTGTTCTAGCTTGCTAATATTGAACCGATTTGGAATTCGTATTGATGAATTCAATTGCATAAGTACCGCATTGTTTTTAATTGGTCAACCATTACTGTTTGTTGCAAATCATCAAGCATTCTAAATTCATTTTATAATATTGTTCCTGTGATATCACATTGTATTTTTAACGTTCAGAAGATTTAATTTGAATGAAAATTGCAGCAATTTGAAATGGCTTCAGCAAAAAAAATCTCTCCGCAAAAGTATGATACCACTAAAATATCCATGAATATTTTCAGAAATTAAAATTACACATGTAATCAAGCTAAATTCGCTTCCTATAAATGTATAAATCTATAAATATAAGCATGCAAAGAATTTGATCAGAAATTAAATGAATTAGCGATATCTCCAAGCATTTCCAATGTCCAATCAATCTTCTGTATAAGCAATCAGCGTATAGACATTGTTGGAGAAAAGAGAAGTTACCGATGGTTCGGGATATTTCGAAAAATGTTTTTCAAACTTTTTAAACTGCTATGACTTTGTATATTTGATGGATCTCAGCAATATGAAAACTTTCAAAAATTTCAGAATTTATACCAAAATTTAATGGCATGTAAATTCTGTTAGTCATTTATTCCATCTAAGAAATATAAGATTTAAATTTACTTTTACTTTTCTATTTTATATTATTTGGTTGTGTTTCCATGGCTGTGCCAACTTTACAGAGCCAAACAAAAAAGTCCCCGAGTCAATTACAACAGTACGGTCCAATGATAGAAGCGAATGTCATCAATATCAAAGCTATATCGACGGATAACGATAAAGCGGAACTAGGCAGATCAACTATGCCTACCCCACTTCCGTCTACGTCTTTTCAAGTAACACCTGGGGTTCCATTTACGGTAGTATCAAATGATACGCCTTCTTTTCGGGAGGTAATTATATATTATATACGCTTTTGAGCTAGCATTACATATACACTTATCGATATTCCTCATGCAGTTTTTTGAAAGTATTGCACGAATTTCTGCAGAAATGTATTAATTATGAGAAATCAATGCCTTGAGGAGTTTTCAGACTACTTTACTCAGTACCGCGAAACTGGCGACACGAAGGAGAAGAAAACAGAAAGGTGGCGGAAATGGCCTAATGATGATTGCTATTATACATGTAATTATTTGTTTATATTGATGTTAGAAGTATGGCGCAGTTGTCAATCCTTAGCATCTTTTCTTTCTTGTTTCTCATTGTTACGAACTGTTCCCGATATTCGTGATGCTGATTGGAAAAGTCAAGAAATGCTATAAATTTTAATAAACTGCACTTTTATGGGATTGAATATTTGTATATCATTATAGCTTTTTCTTGCATGTGGCCTAATAGACTTAGGTATGTTTCTTATCATTCGATTCGATCATTATGGTCATATATGGCCTGATAGCTATGCAAAATTATCTATTTCCGAATATCGACTTTATCGTAATCAGGTAAATAAATGTTTTTTCCAGGAATATTTTTAAAAATCTTAAAAATTTAATAGACGAAAATATTTTCTGGGTATTTAAGGAAGGAAAAGGAAAATTAATAAATTTTTTCACTTTCAAATGGAAGTTTTTGATGGAACAATAATTTCAGATGCTTTCCATCCGTCTGCTCTATTCACCTGTAACGATAACCATTGGTTTGATGATTTTTTTCCCGAAAATTATCTATTTGTTAATTGTTTTTTATTCCAAAGTGTCATTTTATCGATCAATGATCGTCGATGGTGGTATTTCTTTTCTCGCATTAATTTATGCAAGCATTACAGGTCTTTCTTTAATTTTAAAAAAGCTCCAAAAACTAGTTCAAAATATTAAAAGAACAAACTACATGAGTGATTACATTTCGAGATTCAATCTCATCATATCAGAAGTCATTATGAAGATGTTGATTGAATGACTGAGAACTCTCGATTGATTGAACCCTACGAATGTCCATTTGTCAGTTGATATTACAGGTTCACACGCATATATTATACTGCATAGTATTTCAAAGATTGATATCGATGATCGGAGTGATATCCTTTGTTACGCTATCAGGTAGTTACGTCACATATTACAGCATTTTTTTGAAATTCTTGAGAAGAAAATAAGTATCATTGATTAAATTACCGAATCTCTTAATAATATATGCATTTCAGTAAATTCTTTCAGGTGAAACAATTTAAATTACTATCATTTTCAGAGGTCCGCGTGAAAAAGCACCACAAGAATTACGTGACCAATGTTTGATAGTTGCATACAAAATGTTTGGCGATCATTTATCATTGCAATCAATAACTGCAGTATTTGTTATTGTTGTATGCATTGTGAATTTCATCTATCTTTGTCGTGAAATGGATTCAAATGCAATGCAAATGCAGAAGAAAACTCAAGTTGAATCAAAAGATCATAAAAAATTATTTTAACTGTTGCCTGATCTAATTTTGCATTTGAATTTGTTCAAAAAACTATTGTAATGAATTTAAAGTTCGATTTGAATTGATTTAAAAGAGATGGAAAAGATGACAAACAAAAGATTGTTTCTTCCATGTATACCGACTTTTATCTGAAACGTCATTCACATTATGCACGTTGCTTTATTAAATTCATGTATTTTATTGAATTCAATTTATTTCACCAAAAATATAAGCATTAACGAAGTTTGAGATGATGTTGATCATCACAACTGAAAAACCAGTCGGGATTCTCGGTTGCAAAACGTCTCTCCAGTTTAAAAAAGGAGAGAGAGAGTGGGACCAAATATGAGAGATTTTCCGGGATGTGTCGGGGGTGATGGAATGTTTGTGGAATTTGTTATAGTGTTAATGGTGCCGTTGTTAGTGTTTATTGCGCTTTATGTGCGATATGTCAAACGTCACTCGCGCATAAACAAGAACGTGACCAAAAGGAAGCGTTCGTTAACATCAATACGACTGTGCTGTGTAGCTGGATCTGGTATGGTTCGTTCCAAATTATTTGTATACTAAATTTTTCTAATAGTTGGATATGCGACATTGTGCAGTGGAAATGTTTGATTTTATTGGCATTTTGAATCTAATAAATTTTTTTTATACTTGATATGTTTGTATTCATCTGATTTTGCAATAGAATTTCAAGCACATTGTGATTTGTTTTTAAGAATTCTGAATTTAAATCTTGGCTATTTTCCAGGTGGACATACTGCTGAATTACTGATTTTGATGTCTGCCTTCACACAACAGTTTGGTTATCGTATATATATTGTTTCCGATACTGACAAACTAAGCGAATTAAAGGTAAAATATTTATAAAACGTCTCCGAACTTAAGTTCTCGTCAAATGACTAGCATTGTTATATAAATTTTATGAAGCTTAACATAAAAAAGAGCTAATTGATTATCAGCAGTATTTAAGATAATCGAATTTGAGAAATCGCAAGGCCTGGGAAATTTTCAAATTGAGCGAATAAGCAGAAGTCGAGAAGTAAAACAAAGCTACCTCACATCAATATTCTCAACAATTTGGGCATGTATTGAAAGCTTATTTTTGATATGGCGAATAAGGTAGGTATTTTTTTCTGCAAGAAGATGATGTGTTAAGAATCATGAAAGAAATAGATGATTGAGAATTATTATCGTTCTAGCGTTAACATCTGGAATTTGTGAATTTGAAATCTGTTGAATTAGACTTTTTCGCAGTTAAATCTGGACTAGGTTGTCATTCATTAATTACAAAAATTCTTATTTCCTGGTCCTTAGTTAAAGGTTTATGCTTTGAAATTGTTCTTTAAAATGTGAAAAATATCGAAGATTTTTAAATTTCAGCCTGATACAGCATTTCTTTCCAGGCCTGATGCAGTGCTCTGCAATGGACCAGGTGTTTGCATACCGGTTTGTTTTGCTGCAGCGTTGTTCGATTTGCTGCGACTGCGTGATGTAAGCTTATTTTATGTCGAAAGTTTGTGTCGAGTAACAACATTATCATTAACTGGACAGATTTTATATAAATTGCGCATTCCTGATATTTTTTTTGTGCATTGGAAAGATCTTCTTCAGCATTATCCACGTGCTGTTTTGGTACCTGCAATTAATAGCAATAATAAGCTATGAACTCTGGGCATGCAATATCTTTGTAAATACTTCTGGTAATAATTATCGCTTTATGATGGAATCATTCCTGTGATTTTCATGCTATAGGTTAAAAAACGTGAACTCAATGGTAAATTTTTTAGGTTTTTCGTTCATGTTTTTAGCGTAATCGAAAATTTTATTTATTTTCGTATATTTTGGCTGAGTAAAGCAAGATGAGAACTCTCATAAGTGATTTTTTCTAAATGTGTATTTCTTTTCATTTTGATAATTGTTTAGTAAAGCTGTCGACATCAGTATTGTCTTAATTGTTAATGCTTATATAAGATCAGTAGTAGAACATGTGAAGATTTCCAAAAGATAAAATGTCGATCTCCATAAATAAATCATATTTTTGTACTATCGCATAATGATTTCGTTTTTTTTGGGGTCGCATTTTCATGTACATTTTTGATCATTCAAAAAAAATGCATTTATTAAAAAACATTCTGGAAGATAAATAATCGCTTTTTATTGCAAAGAAAAGTAGATTTTGAGACAAATGCTTGGAGAATTAATTTAGAATCCAGTAAAAATTAGTTACAATTATTGTTGATTCATACGAAGGTTGGTCATTATCCGGATCACAATAGGATCTTTTTAGATTTCTTTTCTTAGAGCTTTGCATTTCACCAGCATTCAATAATTTATTCGTAATTTAAAACTCATAAAATGAAGTGTATATTATAAAACATTCAAATCATTTCGATTGTTAGCTAAAAAAGATATTTCATTGATTCAGATTGTACCAAATGTTTTGGTTGGATTACGAATATTTTGACGAACAATGGGAGGTATGTTATCCAATTCGTCAGCTATGTTATCTAAATAGAAACTTTCTGATACGGCGTGCAGATCGCTTCGATTCTTAGAGCCGTGCTCCCAAGACGGCTTGCAGTAATTTGATGATATACACAGGAATGCTACTATAAACAGTAAGAGTAGTGACGCCTTCATTTGTAATTTGATTTTATCCTTAAATAGGCCAAAATTCGAATTTGAATTGCAATTATACGATGTTGAAGAAAACAGTGATCATTCTGCGACGTCAATCTAATTTCGCCTGGAATGGATTTGGTGTGAAATATAGCTTCATGAAGATTTAAATTTCAAGAGAAATTGGTCTATATGATCGATCATTCTGTATCAGTAACTAATAGTGCACTAATGCTGGGTAATATATGCGAATTTGAAAGCATGCGGATATCATGACAAACATTTACAGTTTAGCAATCATACAGATAAAAAAGATTCTTAATGCAGTTGTGATACAGAATGATTATATGGGATCATGCTGGATATTTACAAATTAGGAACTATTGTTCCATTCCATTACATCATTATTGTCGAATATGAAAAGCGGAAAAAAGGAAAGTTTTTCATATTCTATTATCTTTCTTTATTTGCCACATTTTCTTCATCCTAAAAATAAAGTTAGTATTAGAGAAGTGCAAATTTCTACTATTAAAAAAAAGTACAGAGAAAAATCAAGAAACCTTGATATGTGGTGGCGGAAATTAACCGGAAACTGATATAATGTTGAAGTTACGTCTTTGATGATAAGTGTAAAATGGGGAAAGGAAAAGGAAGAATGTAAAAGCACACAAATAATTTAATTGAAATAAAGCGTAAATGAAATTTTAGCTTACTATGTTTCATAAAATTTATTCGAGGCTTTATTTCCGTCTATGCTTAATAATATGAAATATTTATAGATCATATAATTATGTGACAGAGGAAAACTGGTCCAGGGACCGGTTTTTACTTCCTAATTCTTTTCATACTGTTTTCTCGCAATTTGCATGTTTAGCAGTTAACCGTTGTGTTTGCGTGCGTGTATGTGTGTATGTTTGTCCGTGTAATAATCTTTATTTCTCATTGCGCCACACAACCTTCTGATCTTTGAAGTTACCGATTCAACGATAATTCTTGCTACTCGTTGAAAATAAAACTCTTCTAATTGGAAATATGCATTACTTTTCTATGCTAATTGGACATCGGAACAACTAAGTCTCCATCACCCTCATAATTGCTACAACGATCCAATTGATTAAGATATTTGTGTCGAAAAAATAACCTGATAGGTGATATGATACCTCAGCGATGCCTTATAACTTACGCACTTTCATTTTTATCCTATATTCATACTCTAAAACAAGGACTGCATGTCAACTGATTATCCCATCCGATGAACTTTATAAATGCAGAGCACCATTTTTGCAACACTTTCCCGTACCTTATACAATACCATGTAATATTTTTACAACACTTTCCCGGGACTTCATACAAACATGCAAAACCCAATCAATATTCATCCCTCTACACCATCTCTGTAACAATTCTCAATATAGTTCCTGAGAAAAAAGTTTTAATATTTATTTACATATGATAAAAAAGTCATTAGAACGACATATATAACGAGAAACCAGTAGTTCTAAATAAACCGAATTGAAAGTACGACCATGTTAATGGAAATATGACGTCGTAAGATAGAATATAACTCATAGAACAATAACGAAGTTAATAATAAGACTAAAAAAGAGACCTGCATTTAAAAACATTGAAAAAATAAAAATTAAAACATAAAGGCTTTTTCAGTTTCAAGGACGAAGGTAAAACGAAAAGCAAGGAAAGAGTTAATAAGCGGCGATTATTATCCAACACGACTTCGCCTTATTATGTCCCATATCCCTCTTAATACAGTTCCATATAACAAAATATCCGCCTTTCGGTAAATCATCGTAGCAATAGCCGAGGTTATCTTTCACTTCGCTCCGTCAAAGACCTTTAAAGTCTTATTTTTTTATGTCAAGTAATATAGTGAACTTCAAAATCTACGACTGACAGCATCAAAAAACATAGTTTGATTGTATAAAACCTGAACATCCAAAGCAACAGTGGAGATCGCATCCACGAAAAGAGAAAATGAACTTATTACTAGTAATATCATAACACATACTTTTCCCACTATCCGTCCCGTACTACAATTGATACCGGTATCAATCACATGAGAATTTTAAATATGTGACAAACAACTTCGACATCAAGCATAAAATTGTAAAATAATCATTAATTTGGTAACTTTACATAGATAGTAAACTACATGAAAATGAGCAAATTGAATTAATGGCGAAAGCAGCCATCCTATAAGCATAAAAATGGAGCACATCGTCTTTTGTATCCAACGTTCGTTCTTTTAAGTTATTTTAGATTTGAAATGCTTAATTTAATTTATCTTAGCGACTCATATAAGTTCAAATCTTTGAGCGCACCATCATGCAGTTCCGGAAGATCTTCAGCAATCACCTGAAAAATGATCCAGTAAGATAAAAAATTGAGAAGAAACTTATAAAGAAAATCATGGTTCCCCTGAATCAAAGTTCGTCAAAAGTTTTACCGAATGAACAGATATCATCATATTGTATTTATTAATTTCACTAGTAACATGCGCAACATTATAAAGAATTCCGTATCAAATATATCGGTAATAAAACTAAAATTTTAAAGCACATTTAGGAAGCGTGTGCGAAAAATTTTGCTAGAAGGTTAAGTAAATTTTTATGTAATTAAACTGTTTGATATCATCAATAATTTAAAATTTTCCTATAGCATTGGTTCCAATCTATAAGCTGATCAATTCTTGTTCAAATGCAAGAACAAAAGAGCACTGCTAAAAAATTACTATATCAAATGATACTTGAATTTCCTCTCCACTAAAATAAAAATACAGTACCACTGCTAAAATACTTACACCTTCCACAGAATTTACTTCGCTTTGCTTCAGAAGGTATTCTCTAATGCTACTGAACACCGCTGTCGTCTCTTCAACCTGAGCAGAAACTTCTCTTTCATCAATATACGATTCGAGCATCCAAATTAGATGATCGTTACCGAATATGGGTACCAGATTCCTAAAAAAAGGTAGGAGAAGTAGTATAGCGATCATTCAAACATTTAGAAACAGAAATTTACTATAGAAAGAAATTACAAGTAATTGGGAACACTAAGCCTATTACTGATTTCAATGTTCCAGGTCTCTGCCAAACAGCGAAAAACAGAAACGATACAATGTATTGCCAGGATCATTCTCAAAAACAGCGGATTTTGAGGTAGATTCAGAATATTAACAATAAGAAAATGTTTTTCATAAAAATTGCAAAAAAACTAACTCTTCAGTGCACCAAACTGATTTTTCCGGTAATCCTTTTGAAAGATGATCGTTCTCGAGGTAATGTTGCCTGAGTTTCTGTAAGGAACCAAAGTCACCTTTACCACACACGAAGCATCGTGCATTGTAATTTTCTTTACGTATGAAATTAATCATTCGCACCCGTTCATAAACATCCAGTTTCTCCTTTTCGATGATTCTGAGAATATCGAAGGAATGAATATCCTAAAAAGATATCCTAAAAATTTTCTTCCAGAAAAGCTCTACTTCAAAATTTTTCATGAAACTTTACGACACCGAAGTCTTCTGATTTTTGAGGCTACCCAAAGTCACAAACTAAAGGAATGGACTTACTTTTATATGTTCAAGTAATGGAGCAGCGCGATCCTCAGTTTCTTCACAAAACAAGCAAACTACACGAGTCTGCTCCATATCGATATTATCCTCTTGCCATTCCTGCCAGGATTCCCTATTCAGGATAATATCAGTTAATTGTCCTTAATTTATAAAATTTTGAAAAATATCGGCTAACGAATCTAAATTATTTTCCAATTCCCATAAATATGACAAGAACAGAAAAATCATTACGTTTTAATGGTATCTTCGGGAGATCACAGCATCAAAAATGGCAGGAATTTCGGAAAGTTATTAATTAAAATAGATTGAAAGATTGAAGAGGCTTAATTTCGGCCGAATTTCAGAGGGCAAAAACATAAGGGAGTGTTAGAAAACTAAACAATGATGAAAAAGACTTACTCTTCCTCTTCCTCGTCGGAATCTACAAACGTTGGCATAGTATCTTCGAAGTCTTCTTTTAATACATCTAACCAACGCTTTCCCAGCTCCTAAAAAAGGAGTTCTGAGTATTCCAGGTAAGAAGCAGATTTAGTCCATACATATATTAGTCAAATATCACATAAAACTTGATTTTGCGGTCTCAATATTTCGGAAAAAATTCTATGATCTGTTAATATATAGCAGAACACCTTAGAGACACAAGATTTCGTAACAGTTCTCACAAGAGATTGATATTAAACTGCTACACTGAAGAACAGTCATAAAACCTTTCTGAATTGGAAAACATCCGGTATGAGAGAAAATACTTACCAAGTAATTGATAATATAGAATTTATCATAGTAATTATTCTTGGGATTCACTTCCTTATGACTTCGTTTGCGCATATGATCCATTAAAGTGTTACGGTCACTGAACCTTTTTTCACAATAAATACATTCATTGCTGCAAATAAATTGAAAGATTTAGATGAAAACTGGTACAGGTACAATGAAAAAAAAAAATCAGTAACGAAATAAAAAATCTGTTAATACCACAAACAGCAAACAGCAACATATCTCCCACAGCATTATTCTGCATCGTTAAAAATTTTTTTAACTAGCAGTGCGTCATGAATACCAATTTAATTTTAGAAATGATAACCTGAGAAGTTTCGACTTCAGACATTCAATATATTCAGTGACAAAGACTGCAATGATATGCAATATTAATTATAACGACATTAGACAATTTAAATCAAATCATTGCTGAGAAAATCGAGGAGGATAAATTTAATAAATTTATAATTTACACAAATAACTGTTACATATTTCGAACAAAAGTACCTAAGTTGTCAGGTGAGCCAAGATTCAAATGATGGATCATGTAGAGGTGATGGATTATTTTCGATCGATTACCGCGTGCCGTATATCGACAAAAAATGCACTGCTGTATGAAATTTGTGTCCTCTCGTTCGCGTTGTTGACATGCCAACGCCTAAAATTTCGGAACTTGAAGTAAAAGAAGTGAAAACGTTTTATTTTTGCATCTTAAAAGCTACCTAGTAGGTGTCTAATTACATGATCTTATATATTTGTTCCACAAAGAATTCTCAATATTCTGTAGAAAAACAAATCAGGATAAACAGCAACTGTTTTACATATCTTTTAAATATATAAATTTAAATAATATACTTCTTCCAGGCGTCTCATAGCAAGTTTCTGGCGTAACGCATAGTCCTCCGGCAAATTCTCCCCCATTTCATAGAAATAATTTGTTTTTCCGTAAAACTCGTCATTTTCTGCAGGAATTCTTTTCGGGAAAATAGTATCAATACTTTCTTTCGCAAAACGCTGTCTCCAATATTCCACGTATCTCAATAAATTTAAACAATTTTCGATCGACATTTGAGTACAAATTACAATTGAACATGTAAAACATAAAGTAAATCAACTGGAATAAAAAATAATGAATATATTTCAGAAATTTCGAACTATAAATTTGGGAAAATCTGTTCAGACTTCAAAATAAACAATGAACAATCGGTTTATAGCACACCAACCTTTTCGGATCAACAATCAAATCGATTTCAATAATTACAATGTGATGCTCATCCAATAAATGTCTGCAAAATATTTCGCTAACGCCATGTATGAAATAGAATGTTCTTTAAATCTTTCATTGCTGAAAAGTCAACACAGGAGAAAAAATGCAACAACTAACTCCGAAAATTGTGTGATATGCTCCGGAAGATCGAAAAATTGCAAACAACTTAGACACATTGTTGGACCACCCCATTTTGGACTGTAAAAATATTTTGTAACATTTGAACCATTAATTACAGTTCCTGTCAGAAATCCGAAGTTAAATAATGCAAATAAAGAGATAGTAAATTTCCAGTGTAACTGATCTTATTAGTTAATGCACGTCTGCACATTTTATTTCGTTTACCAATTGATCAGAATCAGTTTTCATTGGTTATCTTCTGTCTCATTTCACCATTCTTGTCTATGTAGAATTCTTTGATCTTATAAACTCGTCTATCGTCTACGTTATTACACTAATTTCGCAATTCTTGTCTATCTCACAATTCTTGATCTTATAAACACCTCTACCTTATTACACTAATTTAACAATTCTTGTCTAGACAGCAATTGTAAGGCGAATCAGCCAGCCCAATTCAAATCCTTTAAAAGGCTGTCTAGTTCTAGTTTTTTCATTCTATATAGAATTCGGTCTAATGTCAATCACTATCAACTCATCGTCTCGACATATATCTATCCGTCCATTTATACCTTTCGATTGTAACGATACTTTCGGTATCATTCGCGAATAAAGTCGATCGTCTAACAATCTTTCCCCATATCACACGCTTCGCTGAACCAACCACAGAAGCAATAACGACAAGAAACCCTTCACTCGTGCCAAGACCAAGCTCTCCCAAATCACAAACAAGTTATAAAAAGAAAAATCCACAACAGTTCCTCTATCATACGATTATTTTACTACTCTAGCATTACTCTGAGATCGCATTCGTCTAACATATTTGATCACTTTATGACTTTTAATATACCATGTTTCGATATTACTCATTCATAATTATTACTATAAAACGACAAAGACAAAGGTTTGAAGGAACACATACAACGTAAAAAGATTCTTGAAATGAGTAGCAACAATAAAAAAAATATCTACCTGTACCCCACTGCTGGAACAGTCCCCGAAAGAGTACGTATGCGTCCTCTTGGAATGGTCAGCGTAAGTTTTTTTGATTCCTTTAAAATGTCGTTATCATCGGAATCGCTAAACGGTTCATCCAGATCGACTAAATATGTAGAACAATTTAATTCTAATTATTATAAATATATAAAAGATTCTTGCAATAATATTTTTGCAATAAATTTCGCACTTCAAAGGAATGACATACTTTCACCATCATAAACAAATCCTTCTAATGTCGAATTTGTTGATTGCTGCGTATTACGAGTTTTGTCGACAGCTTAAACATTTTAAATTAAAAACATTCTGTCTCACTTCATACTTTCCAAATGGCTGATATGAATCACTGAATAGAAATAATAAATGAATAATTAAAGAGAGAGGAGGTGAAAGCAAAACAAAGAAATATATTTAAAAAAATCAGGTAGCGGAGAAAAAAAATAGAACTGAATTAGTTTCTACAAGTACTAGCATTCTATTCCCCTTCAAACTGAAGTATGAATTACTTCAACTGAAGTAATTCATTTACCGGGTGCTCTTCTACGGGTTTAAATTACAGTTTTTCTAGGTTTCATATTAACAATCAATTTTTCCTTTGTTTTGCACAAGCAATTGATTAACACCAAGGATCTTCTCAACCGCTTCAAATATTCTCTCTCACTCTGAATAATTTCTAATTCTTCCTTCTCTCTACTACATTGTTACTTTGATTTCTTCTATTCTTCCTCATTTTTCTACATACAAAATTTGCAATAATTAAGAATTTCATACAAAAAAAAAACAATACAAGCAGCTAACAGTTATAACGTCGTTTTGTCTGCATCGTTTGATATTCACAACCTGCTTCCTTCGTTACATTTGTTGATTTTGAACGTGGTTTATTCTCCTTGTTCAAGTTCTTGCCGTAAGGTTCTGTTTTACTTCCCATTGTGTTCCAACGATTATGTCCCTTCTACAATATATTTCTATAGAATGCGAATGTTCTAATGTTGTTTAATTTGAAACTAATATTTATATATATGCGTCATGAATGGATATGCTAAAATTGGAGTTGCCAGCAGTGAAACAATAAAGTCGAACGATTGGGCTGAAATCCAATAAGTACGCATAATCTAAAAAATATCATAACCAAATGAAATACATGTTTTGTCGTCACTTTCATATTAGCACTGCCAATTGTCCGATTGACTGTTTCTTTTGATGTTGCGCCGTTTGCTAATTTTTCTTGCATATTGATAATAGTTTTCTTTCTGATATTTTTCAGGACATTTTCCTTTTCTCTGTCTAACTTCCCGTTCTGAATCGTGTCACCACCTGCACCCCATGTTGTAGCCATGTTTTTAACCTCAAAAAATTTGGTCATATTACATTACTCTTAATCATGCATGCTTGCTCATAAAGAAATGATACAATGAAAAAGGATTATTTGAGCTAAGAGGCAATATACCACATAACATTTGCTCTCAAATTAAAAAAAATTGCACCGTGATTCAAGAGATGGAATAATGAGAAAATAAGGAGAGTAAAGCCCTGCAAATAGTGATCTTTGAACACGAAAAATAATAAACAGTATTTTCAAATGATGAAATGAATGAAAAGGAAAAACTAAGTCGTTTTTCCTTTTCATTCATTTCATCATTTGAAAATATTGTTGAAAATATTGTCTCTTAGCTCTAATACTCCTTTCAATTAAGCCAATACTAAGTAACGCTGGAAACACTACAGTAATTGATAGGACGTGAGATAAGTAACTGGAAACGCGAAAGAAATGACTATGAAATCATGCCACGTCTGGCAGCAATCGCCACCAATGACCTCTGCTAACCTCTGCTATCTTTAACGCACCTATATCACAGTATTGCAACGTGTTGGGACAATGCTCGAATGATGCAGCGTAACAACTCGTCATTCGTATCTAACCTCGTAAAATCTAAAATCAAGCGTACACACACACACACACACACACACAAATGTATATTTAAGAGAGGAAACAGACGGAAGTGATGGTTAATGTTGAGAGAAGCAACCGGACGTTTGTTTCCAATAGAATGATCGTATCAGAAAGGAGATTCGGTGAGAAGGAAGATGACACGTATCATGAAGAAATAACGGAAAGAGCGTGGGAGAAGGTTAACAGAATATCACAGTTAGAGCTATGATCAGTGCTTAGCATTAATCTCATTCGGTAGCGAAACTGATAAACTTCTCGACTCGTACCATCTATTCGAACCTTTTTTAGCATTATTATTTTTCAACTTCCATAAATTGAAAAATAAACTTTTCCTGAATGGTATCGTCCAGCAATAATTGTCAGTTCAAAAAGAACTTGATGGTTTTTGATCGCGTAGGATGTTTGGGCAATCATTCAATTATCAAATCATTCCAGATACATTGATGGATCTAAAATGATACTTTAAAGACGAAACTTTGACGAGTTATACTTTCTTTTTTAGACGATTCAGTCTTCAACAGTAGACAGTAAACAGTAGTATGAAAGGTATTTTATAACTGAGTCGTTATTTCTAGCACTGTTAAAATGCAAAGACTGATTCATTAAAACATGCATTTCGTTCGTTTCTTTAACTCTAAGTTAAATTCATTACTTGGGTATGTAAATATTAGCTAAGAGTTCATTATTCTTGCTAACATGAAGGAAGGATATGGCAAGATTATTGGAATAATAAATGAAGAGTAAGCTTATTAAGAACAAAGATAGGATTACTTTATAAGACTAATAATACTGAAATAGTTTTGAAAGGAAAAATATTCAATAACAAATGACGAAATTGGCAATAAAGAAAAAGATAACAGCCATCGGTCTCAACCGTAGGTTTACTTTCAGGAAGTGTTTTGGACGATTGGTGTAAAATGAAATTTCTCCACCAAGAATTTTTCAGCAACAATTTTTTATTCGAAATAAACTTGGAAATTTAATTTTGCAATTAATTTTCCTTTTGCATTTCAGCTTAACGCATTTTTTTTGCAAGAATAAATCGCAAGTCAAAGTAGACATTTATCATTCCGAAAATCGAAAATTTTTCAATGTTTTCATTGACGAAAGACAAATTTCTACCATTTTCAGTTTTTTTGAGGAAAATCAGAAATTTGCAAATTTCGAATTTTTACTCTTCCAACTTATAAGACTTCTGGTTCATTTATCGTTGCTATAAATTAAGCGTTTCGATAATCCTTTTTGCAGTCATTAAAAAATAAAAGTTGAGGAGTTGAAATTTTTGCGAATTTTGATTTTTAATACACAGATCAGTGATGGAATAGTGTATTAACGTTTTCGTTGGAAATGTTAATATAACTTTATTTCGTCGTGTTGATAAGGCTTCATTAGCTATGAAAATAAATTAGAAGTGAAACAGATGTTAGGGGTCAAATATAAACGAAAGAATATTCCAGATATTGTTTATTTATAAAAAAGAGCTCATTCCATAATCTTTTGTATCATTTGCAAGTACCACAGTACTTTCCGACACTGTATACTGTGTGTGTCAGATGTTTTGTTCTTCTTACTTTAAGTCTAATACCTATCGCTTTTTGTATTTCACATAAAATAGTATTTTTTTAAAGAATACCATTCTAATGTTTACCATAGTATTATCCCAACGGACTTGTTTCCTTTCTTCAAAATCTCATCATATTTTTAATATCCATTTGCAAAATGTTAATGAATTGCTTTCATTGTTCCTTTCAAACATTCATATCATTTTCTAGAACTGCATTCAATTGCAAGCCTGAAGTTATATCCTGTAAATAATTATCGTTATATTTCATACTACACTGAGTATTTATTGGTTTTTATAATAGATGTTAATTATCTTTTAATTGAATTTTGATAGTTCTGAATAAAAATAGAAAAAAACCGTCAAAATTATTTGACTAACTCTATCCATCTAGTTAAGAATTAAAATAATCAGAAGACGTTTAAGTCATTTCTCCTGAAAAATTTGCATAGGATAGAATGAAAATTTTTCGTTTTAGATAATTAAGCTTAATGAACTGTCTTGTGGATTCTTCCAGTTTAGTCATTTAAGTTTCTTTTGATTTAACCGCAAAAGCATTTTCCAATATACCTGTAAAAATTATAATTGAATAAATTGCATGTTAAAGTATACTTGTGAAATATAACGAATTGTTCTATTATAACGAAAATATTCGAATTGAGATACTTGAGTATGCAATAATCAACACCTTCATAATAATCACTATTACATCACTCTTCAGCTATGCTGAAAACGTATTTACATACGTCTTTTGATCATTTCCCTCTTTTAATTTCTTTTATCCTGCTCTCTGAAGCATGAATTAAAATTTCAAAATCAATAATCCTATCAATGTTCTTTGCAAATTTCACCCATTTTATTTTTATACAATACTGTAAAGATATCGAAGTGAGAGAGTAGAATGAGAGGAATATTTCTTTTAAAATCGTATCAATATCAATCAATTCGATGATGCATGGAGTGAAATTTGAAAGATTTTGCGCTGATACTTTCCCAATTTTTTTATTTTGTATCACAACTTAGGAATTAATCATCCTGTGAAGATCTTTTTCATTTTCTCTTGGTAATTCTTTTTTTTTGTGTGTAACTTTGAAATGAGTTCTCGATGATCAAGAATCTTTTTAAAAATTCAATCATATTTTACTTCCACAACTCAAAGATAATTCTGAAAATATTTTTTTAACGGAAGAATTGAAAGAGTTGAAGAAGGTATAAGATGATTCAGAATTCATGTAACTATTTGGATAAGAACCGAAAGACTGCTAACTAGGCTTAACCTTAACTATTCAATTTAATTTCTATTCCGGTTATGATAAACATTCCGGATAATCAAAATGTTATTGAGCTGTTTCCGAACCTCACCAAAACAGCTCTTCTAATTCTTATTTCAATTTTTGATTTCTTCTCCTTGTCCATTCAATGTATTCTCCACTAGCTATCAATCCCATATTTTACTATTTTTAACTATCATAAAATTCATTTGCCTAAAGAGGTTTTTTATTTAAAGAATACAGCAAACCAAAGGATTTCATTTTTTACTTCCATACATTCCATTGAAGTTAAATTTGAAAAGTACCGCATCTGATTTCTTGTCATTTTCTGAAAAATGCGAGAAAATCACAAAATTTTTATCCCTTCAAAACAAGACTTACATCGCAAATTCCACTAAGGAGAACAGAAAGAATTTTCAGAAAAAATGATTCCAATGCTTTAAAGGTCGTACGCCGCTGAAGGTGTAAATCGAACCGGAAAATGGGTGTTACTTATCGATTAGTATCGTTTAAAGCTAAAAATTATTTATAAATGCTAGCTAAATTGTTGCAAAGTTATTTTTATAGGAAATGAATGAAAACATGAAAGATTTTTTCTTTCTTTTATTTTATTTCCAACGAAGTAATTTATCCTTAGCCTACTCAATTATGGCTTATTACCTGCGGAATAAATAACTATTGGAAGAAAATATCTTATTTCTCATTTTTCACCGTTTCAGCCAGTTATGGTATGTAATATTTGACATTTTTCAAAACATCAAAATTTGATATTTTGAAAAATTCCAGAATATTCCATAACAGATTTCCCATCTTTTTTCTCTCATTAAAACCCTTTTTTTCATTTATTGATTTATCTGTAAGGGATGGGAGGGATTTCAGAAGGTTTGCATCGTCGTTACTCATCTGTTCGTTGTTGTTCGATGGTTCAAGCTGAAAATAGTCCAATTCTGCTTCTTCTAACATTTCCCCTGAAGCTTCACGGCTTCTCTTCCATTTCCGCCATCCATCACTTTTCCGCCCTTCCTCTCTTCAAGCTTATATTTCATTGTCTATGCTATGTGTCTTACATCAATTTAAAGTTTAAAAAACGTAGTTAAAATTTAAAAACTAACGGAACTTCTTCGTTGCATAAATTAATTTTCGACGAAATAAAAGAAATATTTGAAACTTCTCCGGAATGGTTCTGCTTTCCGAACATCATCATTATCTTCATATGCTTATTAGACGAAAAGTATGCTAATCTACCGGAGCAAGCACTTTTCCCGAATTTCTCCCAACATTTCTTCAGAATAATAAAAATTTTCGCACGCTGTTGTTAGCAAACTTCCTGTTACTTAGAAGCCGCGAGAATTTAATCATTCAATTTCATCACTTTCACTAGTAAACATAATTTGAGTATTACAATTCCTTATTTCAGCATTTTACTTTTTACAGTTATTATTACAGGTATTGCAGTTGAAATGAATTGTTCGCCCTTCATTAATATTCAAAAAAAAATTAAAAAAAGAAGCATAGAAAAATTTTACGTTATCTTTTGTATTCGTCAAATCATTTGCAGTAGATTACATCTTGAATACCTTCTCGAAATACTCATTGTTATTCAGTGAGTTCACATTTTGCATACAAATCTCTTCAATTTCCTTTTGATTTTTCAATTTTAATATGAGTAACACTAAATTGATAAAATTATGAATTTTTCATTTATTACAATTAAAAAAGATTATTTGTTCCTAATTTATTAATTAGAAAAGTTGATCTTATCCAGACTAAATTATGTTATCCTAAGAAATGAGACTCTTATCAGAAATTTTCCAAAATGAGAATTCAATTATCTTTTTTCTTTTTATTTTTTTCACAATGTTATCATATCAACTCGGAATCAATCACTTTTCCCATTCAAACGATGGAAGAGATAAATGATCATCAGTACACTAGCATTTAGAGATTCCTCTATCACTTCGAGGTTACTTTGGAACAGTACGAAATTCATTGATCCGTTTTCATCAGTGACAAAATTTCTTCCATTTAATATTCGGTTAAGTTAAATCTTATTGAGTCTACCATCAATCTAATTAATTTCTGAAAAATTTAGCAAGTCTCAAGAAAAGTCAAAAATTTCATTTCACATCTTACTGTATGTAATATCCAGCTAACCTCATTAATGCATACGTATCAGGAGATGACCATAAGGATGTAACCAATGTCCACTAATGGCTATATTAAATGAAGCACTAATTTGATGAGATTATTAATATAAACAATAAAGTTTCAGCATTAGTAATAGTCGCATATATCAACTTCTTATGGATGGATTTTTTTTAGATAAAATTTGTTAACGTTGCTAATTAAAATTATCATTCCACAGTAAGGATATAAAATAAAAATTTTTTCAATTCTTAAAAATAACATTTGTCTGTTCCATATTGTTTTTACAACAACAAAGATTAGTGGAATCAACATATTTTATTGATTTTCTGACTGATTTTATGAGTAATAATGCTTGCATACCTTTCCTTTCCATTCCGATGTATTTTTACGCAAGCCTGAGCGCGATTCCTCTTTTGAACACTTTATTCATAAGTAAGTTTATTAAACAACGATACCTTCTCAGATCACTTAACATTCACATCATTTCATCATTTCTTCATTTGCAAACAAATAAATTTCTTTGTTAATTTTTTATGCAGCCCAGAGTTAAAGCCGTCCCATGTTGCCTCTTTTTTGTTATTTAAATTCAACGAATCAATCTCTTGAAATTATATAAAGTCTAAAAGCATTCCTGTGTCTCGGCAACCCACTTCACGTAACTTGAAATAAAATATATTGAATTTTAAAATTCACAGTTTGAGATGTTATCGAGCGATTTTCTTGCAGCTTTAGATTTGGAACGCCTGTCCTTAAAAGAATGTGCGCATCCATCATGTATTTTAATTTTTTGGCTTTTCGTTTTTGCTCATTGTTTTTGCTTACACATTAATTATATGAAGTGAGAATTATGGATCAAATTTGAGCTTAATTTCCATCTTATTTTCTCTCATTCAGTAAAATGGTGGAAAAAAGTTGATGCTAAATCTGGCCAAATTTTTTTACTACTACTATGGCATAGTATTTTTCCTTTCATCATTATTTCGAAATTTCGAATGAAGTGTCTAAGCTTATATTTAATGTTGTTGCAGATGGAATTTAGCTTGTCCGTTATAGATGATTTCTATGAATAATTCTGACTTAACTTTTAACTTTAAAGAGGGGAAGAGAAAAAAAGAGAGGGAAGAGCAAGAGGGAGGAGGAAAAGAAAATTGACTTCACTTAGAATTCTTTCAAAATGCCAATGAAGTTTGATATTATTTCTACAGTGATTTGAAATAATCATTTTCCTAAATAATTTTATATCACAGTTATTGCCATCTTAGAAATCAAATCACACAAAGTTGAGCAATGTTGAAAACTAAAATGGTCATTTAAAAAATTTTAAGGGCTAAGAAGTAAATTATCTGGTTTATGGCTAATCTAATAAAAAGACCAGATAAGGCTACAGTTATTCCTTTCAATTCGGACAAATCAGTGATAACTTCCAGACTGCATTCATTTAGGGATTTGGTTTATGCAGCGAATTTCCCAATCATCCTTAAAAATGAATATCGATGAGAAATATTAGCGATGCTATAGCTCATTCTTCATTAATCTTCCACATAAGTACGGAAATTTGCAAGGTTGAGGGGTGAAGGATTCCGTGGAACACAGCATAATAAGCAAAAAAATATGTTGATTGACTTTTCTCGTAGTTTGAAATGCACTTTTCAGATATTTCAGTGAATAATTCTTCTCTCTTAAATCCTATATTTTGTAAACAACTATGAGTCCGTTTGTACAGAATGAATGGAATGTCACGTAGACATACGGCAAGTAAACGGAGACACAGAATGCCACGTAGACTTCTGGCGAGTAAGCGTAGGAATGGAATGCCACGTAGAGGGAAATACATGCAGAATGAACAAGCAACACTGTATCTTTACAGAGAGAGAGAGAGAGGGAATGCTAGGAAAGAGAGATTAATGTTATTCGGATTATACAGAACAATCAAGAATCAATAACACAAAAATCAAACATGATTCTGTATCGTAATAATCTATCTTTTCTTTACCGGTTAACAATTTTGATTTCCTCAATGGAATATCGACGAATAATCTTTAATAATGTTAGCTAAGAGAGTTGAAAGTTCAATTTTAATGTAAACTATTCTCTCTTTCAGGATGTGAGGTTACAAGGTTGTGATGAACATTTTGCTGAACATTATCATCTATCTGTTATCAGTATTATCTACCGCTATTGAAATACACGCTCAATGGAATATTGCTACAACAATCTACAACAGTCGTAAATTTTTATTTCCGAAATAATTATTTAATTTTAAAATGGTTTTTTCATCATAGATGTTTCCGGTAAGAAATAACGTTCAAAAGATAATCCATCGAGATAGAAATAATTAGAATATCAATAAATGAAGTTTGATACTATTGCTGAAATTTTTGTTGAATATCTATATCGATAAGACTAATTTTGAAGAATAGTCCAGAAACAGTGAAATTTTGAAATTATTTTGAGGGAAGAAAATGCTTCAAATATAAAAGTCATATATTTAAGTTCTTTTCAACTCATTTGCCTTTCCATTTCTTCTTCCTAATTTTTCAGTACCACTTGAATATAAAAATAAAAAGAAAAATTCAGTTATAAAAGCAAAATGTTGTTCCTCGTTATTAATCACTACTTGTCTGGCGCTGATAAGATTTCATTTCTCTCAGAAAATTTACATTAATGAGTTACTAATTAATTAACATCCAGTCTTCCAAAATCGACATAAACCAATACATAACGAAGAACAATACCTTACTTTTATAATTGTAATAAAATTAAGGTATATTGAAATAAATTTCATTAAATACAATATTTATTTTTTGATAACATGGTTTTTTATCATAAAATATTGATTATAAAAAGAATGATACCGTAATACGAACTCCAAAGCCAGGATTTCTGTACTATATATTAGTCTGCTAATAAATCACTAATATCAATTAAAAGACGATATTACTTAACAAATGTCATTTATTAACTTTCGTATTAACTTTTATGGATATTGTAAATGATTGTATTCAATATTCAAAGATCAAAAAAAGTACAAAACTGAATGGCGGTTAATTGTGTTGTACAATTTTTCCAAAAGATTGCAAAATTTCGAGGATTTATTATTGAAGAAATGCTCTCTTCAGTATTACTATATTGCCTTTAACTCGAATGATTTATATCAATGATGAAAAAAGAGTGATAAGAAACAAATCTTCAGATCTATCAGAGGAGTGCTTCTCTCATCGTTCCGTTATTGTACGGTAATCCGTTTTGATAAATTATAATATCGCTGAATTTTATATTTCCTTTTTCTGTACCAACAGTTTCTTTCAGCTCTTCTCAGATTAAATTGTTCATTCTGGAACGAATAAGTTAATTGCGGAAACATAGCCATCTTAAATATTTAAATTTACCGGCACTTTCGTCTTATTGATTCTCTATCATTACTATAATGCGCTTATTCGGTTTTCCTAAAATACTTTATCTCTCTTCTCTTTCTCTTCGACAGTTATATAATTGAAACTTTTAACTTTATTTTATTAAATTTTAATGAAATTGACGAAAATCATTTATTCCTATAATCACTCAAATAATTCCTCCTTATTTTCATTTTCATCATTCAATGAAAAATCCATTGTATTATGAAATATACATCGGAGATAATGCATATTTCTACTGAACGAATTTACTCATATCTATTCCGCACGCTACAGTTTCGATAAATTTGTCCATCTTGGCATTAGCTTTGTTAGCATCTAACAAATTAGAGTCAGAAATTTCAATCGACCATATCTTTCAATTTCTTCACTTCCTTTCGCACGTCAAATGACAAAGTAGGAAATTTAGTTTTCAATGAGACTTATCACCGTGAATGAATATATCAGTTTTTTGTTTTTTGAGGTTGAATATAAACAGACGTCTTTGCCTCATCAGCCAGTAATGAGGAAGGCAGAAGTTTCAGAATGATACATGAAATTAATTTGTTTAAAATGTTAGCGTGATCAGTTCTCTTCGAGTGTTGTGAATTCATATATACATTGGCTTCCTAAATGATATTCCAGCTTTTGTCCCACTGAATCCTTCTAGAAATAATATATTTTCTCAATGTGAATAGAAAATGACAATTTCACATAATTCGAAGAATCTTTAAAAAAATTATATAAAAAAAAATATTTTTTCGACAGATCCCATGGGATAGAAATATCAATAAATTTTTATCAAATTTTTTCCTCAATTTTTGTCATTTTCGTTAAACTTTCAATTTGTTTTCAGTCTTCAATTTCATTCTTATTATTATTAGTAGTCTCTTTCTCTCTAATGCTATATTCAAATTGCCTCTTTTTCTATTTTTCTTCTATACTTATTTCTATATTTTTCTTTTTAAAATTCTGAAATGTCCTTGTTCCGTTGATTTATAGAATCTTTTTTAACACTTTTCCGATTCTGTTCGAAAATTGTAAACGCTATTTGCATTAACTTATCTTTAGAATTTTAAAATTTGTTGAAAGTTAAAGATCTAAATTGTAATTCACTTTCATGAAACGATTTATCCAATATAGTAATGTCGGCTTATCTAATAAGTGAATATCAAATACAGCTGTTAAATCATTTAACGTATCATTTTCTTCTCTATTATCACACAAAATATTACCAATCAATTTTGATTATCAAAATGCAAAAATTCCACAGTGAAAGCAATTATTTGAATTTTTCAAGTAAGCATTGATGATTTGATTTCCTTGTCATTTAAAAGAAATGAAAATTTTAATATGATAAAAAAGAACACTCAAAATCAAAGTTTTTTATACATTTGGAAAGATTTAACTAATTGTATCTAAACAGAAAATCTTTCTTTAAATTAATAAAAAGAGGATAGTTTTGGAGATATTAGAATAAGACAGCTGTTTATTTTGGAGTAATCAAAATTATATTATATATTACTCAAAATTATAAACCTAATAGTTATTGTTTTCACTCCTAAAATACTGCTCAGTTGTTCCTTCAAGTTGGAATCTAAAGATTTTAGTGCAAGGAAAAATATAACAGTTTTTTCTATACTGCTACAAAATCTTCTGTTCTTTCAAATTATCTTAAACAGTTTTTTGCTTCAAAGTTGCACTATTAGCTAATATTATCACTGAGTGAATTGGTATAGGAAAAAGTAGAAAGATTAACTGTGTGAAGGATCATATGTTGATTTTTATATGCACATGTTCTTTGTTCAAGTGTCATCCGATGCAGGGTCAAGAGAGCAGAGCGATCAGATTTAGGAAGAGAGTTTCAACGAGGAAAGCACTGTTCTCTCCTTTCCATCTCTCTTTTTTCCACGGAAATTCCGGCAAATCTCTTGAAGCAACAAAATTCTAAAATGAAGAGAAAAGCACACTTTTTTCTTTAGTAATTCAATTCAGGAAAATAAACAAATAAATTTACATTCGAGTTCACCACTGGAAATTGATCCAGCACTGCTAAGAAGTAAACGACAAGCTTATCAAGCATATCAGGGTGGTGACACATCGATTACGATGGATAAAACAGGACGTGTTGAAAGTGGACCATGGGGTCCTTGGTCACTCGAGAAAGAATGTTCGAGAACATGTGGGGGTGGAGTACAGATGGAACGACGAACGTGCAAGTATGACACATTCTAAATAAAGTGGTAGCAGGAGAAATTTAATTTTTTGGAACTATAAATTTGAAGGTAGTCTTCTAATGAATATAAACGATCGATTAATCGGAAATAGAAGATAAAGAAAAGAAAATATTAACTGCGATCGACTTTCATCGATCAATTAGGATTGGTTAGAAAAATGAAATTGGAGGAGATTGCTTGAGCAAGTGGAAGCAAATGTATCGTGTCGTGGTAACATTCAGTTATAGAAATGAAATGAAGTGATAATGAAAAATTATTCAAGCTTACTATACTCTTTATAGTTTACTGTATTTAGGCTTACTGTAAGTTATTTAAGCTTACTGTAGAAGTTACTGTATTCTTGTAATACGATATAACAAGTTATATTGAAGGATGTTGAAAATTCGAAAATAAAAAAGAACCATTGGTATTCATTTAGTGGCGAATGTACCGGACCATCAACACGTTATATATCCTGTAATATCGAAGAATGTATCGGTAATGTTAAGGATTTCCGAGCTATTCAATGCTCTAAATACGATGATACACCGTTAGATGGTAACTATTACAAATGGATACCGTATCCGGGGAAGAATAAATGCGAATTAACCTGTAAACCGGATAATGCTAATTTCTACTATAAATGGGCTGATAAAGTGATCTTTATATTTTTTATTTTTTTGGAATTTTTATTTAATTGGAAAGAAAAATCATGAAGACAGTTTTATTAAATAATCATTTAATTATTGATGATTAGAAAGGAAATCATCATCAGTTTCTGTTTTTTCAATCATCGTTAATTAATTAAATTTAACATAGATCTTTTATTTCTAATGAATGAGCGTTAAATAATTAATTAATTAACATTAGTTAGTATAATGTAAATTTAGGTGATCGATGGTACAAGATGCAATCATCGTACCAACGATATTTGTGTGGAAGGAGTTTGCTTACCGGTTGGATGTGATAATAAACTCGGATCAAGTATAGATAAATTTTTTTGTTCCTTTCACTATAAATCTAATTTTTTTCCTCTTTTAATTAAATCAAATTTATAAATAAAATAAATGTATTATTCTGGAATATTTTAGTAATGAAAAATGATAAATGTGGTAAATGTGGTGGTGATGGATCAACATGCAAAACTGTGGAAGGATATTTCGATGAACGTAACTTATCACCCGGTTATCACAATATTATTCGATTACCAATTGGTGCTACATCAATTTTAGTTGAGGAATTACATTCAACCACCAATTCACTCGGTAAATTCATTTAAAATCACAAATTATATGTATTATTATTAAAAATAATCGATAGTTCCATATTAAACTACAAAGATGCATTTATTCATTCATTTATTTTCAGCAATTAAGAACACAACGGATTACTATTATCTTAATGGTAATTATCAGATTCAATTAACTGATAAAGATTTGGAAATTGGTGGAACACTGTTCGAATATGATACGAGGAAAAACTTAGATCATCCATTTGAAAAATTAACCGCTAAAGGACCAACTACAGAGGAACTTATCATTGCATTACTTTTTCAACGTGGAAATAGGGTTATTTTTTCCATTCATTATCAATGGATTTATAATTTAAATCACAAATCATCATCTCTATCTCCATTTTTTATGATTAGAAACAGTTTCCTGATGATATCATAAAGTATATGTCGTTCTATTACAAATCACCCTATATTATATAAGGGAAAATGAATTAGGTGTTGAAATTTTGATATGTACTAGTTGATAAGTTGCTGATAATAATAAGCAATCCGAAATTGAAAGCTTTAAATATATATTAAGATGAATATTTGAAAAAATTTTGAATTTTCTCATACTTGATAATGCGATCAATATAGAGATAAAGGTTTATTAGCCTTGAACCATACTTTTTAAGCATAGCATTCATTATTTCAATTAAAAATTAACATTATCAGGATTTAAATACCTAACATGAATACTAAATTTTACTTTATGTAAAATTATCTTAAATTAAATTTTTAATTTTCAGGATGGTGCTATCAAATATGAATTTTCGGTGCCATTAGAGGAGGAAATTCCATACATCTACAAGCTTGACCAATGGTCATCATGTTCGGTCTCATGTGGAAAAGGTGGAAGATTTTTTTTCTTTTTTTCTCAAAATTTCTTCATTGCCGCTTGAAGATAGTTTATAAAATTAAAATTTCCTCCTTACATTAATGCTAATTTACGAAGAATTTAGTAGAAATTATATAAATTTTGCATAGGAAAAAATTATATGAAATATTTTATTTTTATTTTGACTATTTTTACAAAAGAATATTTTCCTAACTTAATATGATTAGAAAAAAAAGAGAAATATAATAGAGAAATTAATTATTTACAGGTATTCAAACTCGTTCACCGTACTGTATTGAAACTGCATCCGGACAACGTGTATTGGATGATATTTGTGAGAAACATAATATCACTAAACCTGTTTCCGAGAAATCTTGTGAGACAGTTAATTGTGAGGCGGAGTAAGGATTATTCTTCTTTTTCTGCATTCAGATATTAAATTGAAATGAAAATTTAAATTATGTTAAGTGATAAAGATTGGAATAATAGAACAATCATTCAGAATAACAAAAAGATTGTTAACAGAAATTTGTTTGAGATGATTCTTATGTTAATTATATTCGTTATATAACTATGACATACACAGTTGTAATACGACGTTGATTATTACTATGGTAAATTTGATAGTTATCAATATTACTAACATGGAATGGTCTGGCCAATAATATCGGTAATGATAATAATAGTAATAATGATAGCAATTGTTAGCTATAATTATCTAATTCGAAGTTTGATATTACAACTAAATGTCTCATAGTTATATTTAGTAATAATCCTGAACAAATTCATGACAAGAGCAATTAGACTCATTTTTTAAGCTCACTTTTTAAATTGGTCTATTTATCAATTTAGTAAATAAACATTTAAAGAAGAAACTTGAAGCTTTTCCCAATGTGATATTTATAGATGGTATGAAGGAGAGTGGGAACCATGTAGTGCTTCATGTGGAGAAAGTGGTACTCAATATCGTGTCATCTATTGTCATCAGGTATTTCTGGATGGTAAACGGATTACCATTGATGATGATAACTGTAGTATGGAACGTCCAACGGTACAACGACCGTGTAACAGGTAAAGGAAAAAAGAAAATTTGTGAATTATTGAAGACATTAGATTTTCATGCTTACAGCTTAGAACTAATCTACTTTTCAAATTGCTTCATTGTAAATATCAAATTGAAAGGAACAAATAAAATGTCACGAGAAAAAAATTGCAAAATAAAAAAGTATAGTAATAAGGTTGAATAATTTAAATTAATATTAGATTTTCGTGTCCGAAATGGCAAGCAGGTCCGTGGAGTGCGTGCTCGGAAAAGTGCGGTGACGCATTCCAGTATCGCTCGGTCACGTGTCGAAGTGCGCGAGAAGGTGAAGAGGGTAAATTACTTCCAGCAGAAGCATGCACTGTTGAAACAATGGAAACACAACGAAGCTGTAATTTAGGTCCCTGTCAAGGACTTAATTTTGTCACTACAGAATGGAAATTGGTTGGGAAATTTTAATATTCTTCTTTTTAATTAAATTTTTGTCTAAAATTTAAAATTTACTAATTTTTTATTTGAAATTCGTAAGCGTTTCATTTTTAAATGATGAGAGATCACATGCCTATCCAAATCATTTCTGATATATGAATATATTAAAAATGATCGGAGAATCGATTATTTGGATTTATTTACTAACTTCAAATCAATTAAATATTAAAAGAAATAACAAAAAAAGAACTATCAATATTAAAGACCGAAATGTGTAATAATATAAATTAAAGTAATCTTAGCATTTATGTATCGTAAAAATTTTAATGACAAAAACTGTTTTTTAAATAATTAAGTTATCGTAAAATTTCTTATTAATTCTTTATCGTTCATTTCTATGTGATATTTCGATTTTTAATGAAATTATCAAAATGATATTTAGTGTGAAAAATGCAACGATACAGAAGAAACCAGAAATGTTACATGTGAAGATACTAGTGGTCGAGCATATCCATTGGAGAAATGTTTAAATGAAAACTCGACTAATATACCTGTTGATATGCGGCCATGCTCTTCACCACAGGTAATATTTATTTCAATCTATTGAAAATATTTGATAATCTAATTCAATGAATGATATCAATTGAAAACAATTTATATTTATTGTAACAAGTAATATTAATTAAAATTATTTGTATTTATCAAATTTCATTTGAATGAAAATTTTAGCCATGCACTTATGAATGGCATACATCAGAATGGTCAAAATGTAGTACGGAATGTGGTCATGGACATAATTTAAGACGAGTTGTCTGTGCTATCCATCAGTTAGGTGATCTTACAGTAAGCTTTCATCTTATCATCAAATACTGATCAAAAATGCCATAAAATATTAATCATAAATCATAAAATATCAATAATGCTTATTTTAGTCTTCATTTTCGTAATTAATTTGGCTGCATTTCTAATATTAATCTTTTTGAAAGTATATAGAATTACTTTACTCTTTCAACTTTTACTTATAGGTAGTAGATGATGGACATTGTAATTTAGAGAATAAGCCAGAAGGAATTAAAAATTGTACAAATGAGGAGAAATGTAATGGAACATACTATACAGGTCCATGGAGTAAATGTTCAGCTGAGTTAGTTCTGCTAATGTTTTATTTTATCCTATTTTATGTTCTAACGAGATTTCCAGATACTTTGTCATATAATTTTTCCGGAAATAAGTCGCTGAAGAATACTATAATAGACAAAGAATTATTATAATAGTTTATTCAGATGTGGAGGTGGAACTCAGATTCGGATGATAGTTTGCTTAAATTACGATAAAAAACCTGTTCCGGAATGGTGTGATGAAGCGGAAAAACCATTGGAAGAACAGGAATGTAACATTGAACCGTGTCCAAGTATGAGTCTTTGTATACTTTATTCATCTTAGTGATTATCTCCAGGTAATTGCGCCCAGAACGGATGCGAATCACCTGACGAAGTAGCAAAGGGGTTATATTATCATTTGCAACTTGATGCTCAATTAGAGTAATTTAGCATGCGATGATAGTGAATTTGGATGTTGTCCGGATAACGTAACGATTGCAACTGGACCATATTTAGCCGGATGTTCAAACTGTTCCAGTTCGCGGTTCGGCTGCTGCAATGATAATGTAACTGAAGCACAAAGCATTACCGGAGAGGGATGTGCCGAATTCGTGCAGGTGGAGGGAAGTGGCGAGGAAAGCGAACAAGCCATCAAATCTGGGTTTCTTTCTTCTTTTCCGATTCCGATTCAGCGTTTATCTTTCCTGATAATAATTATCTGCTACTGGGATATACCAAACCGTGTACATTAGTAGAAAAAGATCCGAAATAATACTCCATTTAAATTTTGAATTATGTGACTCAAATGAAAACAGGCAATTGCTTTGCTGAAAGTTATGCCAGTGAAACAATTATCAAAATATAGTTCAACAAAGAATGAATGCTTGAAAAAGAGTTCATTTACTTTATGTCATTCAAGTTATCGTCCAGAAAAACGGAAAGGGAAATTTTTGTTATCAGAATATAACAAAAGAAGGAAGTGATATATTATGGATTCGAATTTGATTATAATTTTTGTTGCAGTGAGGAGGAACTTTGTGAAGTTGTCAATGATGAAACTGGCGAGAAAGCATTGGTTGCTTGTGTGAATGGTACCATAGGCAATACAAGTACCATTGAAAGTTTGTTATTGAACGTTGAGGATTCATTTTTCAATGGTACCACTGATAATGAAACGAAACATTGCACCAAAACGGAATTCGGTTGCTGTCCGGACTGGACAACGATCGCTCAAGGGAAAAACAACGAAGGCTGTCCAGAATTTGTGCTTGGTAAGAATTATACCTAACATATCTCTCCCATCGATTTTTATCGACTACACAATTTACATATAATAATAACAATATCACGATCTTATCAATTTGATCATTTCACTATCTCCTACCTATTCTGTGCATGGTCTTTTCGTCTAATCATGATATTCCGCATCTACGCGGAATTTCATTCCACTAAATTGTTGTCAGAGAAATCATTACGCCATTTGCGCGAGTTGGAAATTACCAACAAGAAATTTCACCGTCTTAGCACCATCGGTATTATGTCTTTTACTGTGCTATTTACTGGTGCTTCTGCAACATTTATATTATATATATGTAAGCATTCCGTAAACTCTTAGCTGTTTAACTAATTAATTAGTAAAACGCAAAAACAGGTAGAAAGAAACACATACAATGATGATAATAATAATGATAAATGAAAGGTCTATGCAATGAAACAAAATTCGGTTGTTGTCCGGACGAAGTAACTTTGGCTCGAGGTTCGAACTATGAAGGTTGTGGTGAAGCAACTTGTGCTGCTTCCTTGTATGGTTGCTGCAAAGATCGTAAAACGATTGCTTTTGGGCCGCATTATGCAGGTTTCCATAATTTTTTCAATAAATAAATATTGATAAATGCATGTGAATCTTCTATTTCTTATCTCTATAATTAATTATTCCTTTTATTTCTTTCTTTATCATTTATATCAATTGAATAAATGTAAAGGATGTGAACGATCATCATTTCCGTGTGAATTGTCCACGTACGGTTGCTGTCCTGATGGTGAAACGGCAGCGCTGGGAATAAATGGTACCGGTTGTGGTGAAAATTGTTTAAAAACTAAATTTGGTTGTTGTCCAGATGGCAAAACAACTGCAAAAGGAGTGGAAAATGAAGGTAAATTTGAAATCAGTTCATAGCTAGAAATTAATTTTTTAATACTTAAGAACTTTAATGGTTGATATCACTTATATTTTAAGGAATTTAATAATTTTAGGATAAACTTTAATGATTGATATCTATTCATTGAAGAACTAATGATTTGAGGACTATTTTTTTTGATTTTAGCGGGAAATTTTTTCAGGATGTGGTTGCGAATATGCGCAATACGGCTGTTGTCCGGATGGTAAAACAGCAGCAAAAGGTCTCAAGAATCTCGGTTGTCCTGTATCCTGTGCGCAAAGTCAATATGGTTGCTGTCCAGATGGTAAAACAAGTGCTCATGGACCCAACAAAGAGGGTTTGCTTTTTTCTGTTTCTATTTTTTTCTTAATTTCTTAAATCTTAATTACTCTATTCATTTGCATCGCTGACTAAATTAATCAAACATCCATGAAGTTTTCTTGAAATAATTATAAGAGAAAATAACCATGATTACCTTACCTTACTTTATAGGTTGTCCATGCCAATACACTCAGTATGGATGTTGTCCAGATGGCGAAACGAGCGCAATTGGCCCAATGAACGAAGGATGTGATGATTGCCGATATTCGAAGTTTGCTTCTTTCACTTATCATTTTATTATCATTCTTCATCCATCATTCATCATATTATCATTCTTGTCATTTTATCTCATTTGCATAAATCTAAGCGGTGTAATGATTAAGGTATGGTTGTTGTCCTGACAGTGAAATTCGAGCTCTCGGTCCTCAATATTCCGGATGTCCATCAACTACACCAGCACCTTTCATTATAGGCGGTTCAGTCGCACCTGAAAAAATCAGTAAAATTCACATGATTTCCTCATTCTCTTCATAAAAATCTATTGATAAGATGATTAAAAAGGAATGATTAAAGTTTAATAATACAAATAGTAATTGTTAATTATATGTAGGCGAATTTCTTGTTTATTTTAAAGAAACCAATAATTTTCCAAAATTAATTAGCACAATTTCAGTTTCATGTTCGTTATCACAAGATCAAGGTACAATATGTCATCCAGGCTATAAATTACTATGGTACTATGATACAGCCGAAGGTCACTGTAAGCAATTTTGGTACGGTGGCTGCGACGGCAATGAAAATCGCTTTGCAACTAAGGAACAATGTGAAACAGTTTGCGTAAAACCACCAGCAACAGGTTTAATTTTTCAAATAGTTCGTTCTTTTTCTTCTAATTTGAGTTAAATTAAATTATTTAATTAATTTATTCATTTCAAGTCTGTTACTTTTTTTGCCAGGTCGTTGTTTCCTACCTAAAATAGAAGGACCGTTACGATGTAATCAATTATCAGCTCGTTATTGGTATGATTATACAACCAAACAATGTGGTGCTTTTTGGTGGCGTGGTTGTTTGGGTAATGAAAATAATTTTGAAAGTTGGGAAGAATGTCAAAACTTTTGTGCTGATATTGGTCCAATTGAAAAACCGAACGATGCACAATTAAAGGTATACGATAATTAAGAGTAAAAAAAATTACTTTAAATTTGACATATTTTTAAGAAAAGGTGAAAAAGGAAATTTTAGGGATTGTAAAGATGAAATTTGAATTTAGATAAATCAAATCAATGAAATTGGAACAACTGTTTCACCATTTGAATATACACGTTTTGGTGCATCGAAAGAATCCGCGGGAGGTGGCGATACGTTTATTTCAATTGAACGAAAAACTTCCACATCTCGAGAACAACCATTGCCAGTATTCATTCCAAATGATCGTCAATTAGGCTTATCACAAGAACCATTGCAAGTACCATTACCGCAACCACAACAACCATCATTACAATCTCAAAAATCATGCAAGTTTTTCTTATAATAAATAATCTTCACTTATAAGATGAATCTTTACCTTTGCGTATGATGTGTGCGTGCTGATACTGTGATAAGAATGCGTTATCATTTGCAGTAAACATTGATGAAATATGTCAATTAAACGCTGATAGCGGACCATGTGGCAATTACGAGGATATGTACTACTACGACTCATTCAGCGGTAGATGTTACCTATTCATCTACGGTGGATGTGGTGGTAATTTGAATAGATTTAAAACACGGGAAGAGTGTGAAGCACGCTGTTCGCATGTTGCAGCTGAGAGAAGAAACTGTAAATTAACTGATTATCACTTATTGTTCTTTTTCTTCCTTTTTTCCAAAAACAAATTTCATCTATTTGTTACTGTAAGAAGAAAAATGAAAATTGATATCACTTTATTTTCAAATAACAATATTTCCTAATTAGCAATATGATTATGATTGAATGAAATTGTCCGAAATCTGAATAATAACTAATTAATGCTTTATCAAATAACATTTGATTAAGAATTGAACAGTATAAAATTATTTATCGAGAAATGATTTATAATATCATGGATTTTATTCTAATCAGGTATATTCTAAAAAATCGGGATTAATTCCAAAGATCTAATACGAAGCATCAGGACAATATCTAATTTCCTAACACTTCTCTTTTTTCAAGTATAATTAAATTCAAAAATGTTGGTCTAGGAAATGAAGTAATTCCCTAATAAATAATGAATGTTAATTTCAGTCGGTCGAAGTCAATCAATCCCAACAGCTCAACGAAATGACTTAATACCTGTCGCATTACCTAAATCGAACTCATTTAATGTTCCAGTAATAGGTCAATTCTTGAAAAATTAAGAAGGAAGAGCAATGGTATTTTAAAGTTCAAGTTGCATTAATTTATCCATTAATAAGTTAATTTCTGATTTCCGTCAGGTCGATCACGTGATGCATGCAGTGAACGAATGGATGTTGGTCGATGCAACGGAGCTTTTCAAAGTTATTACTTTGAACGTGCAACAGGTACCTGTGAACCATTCCGTTATTCCGGATGTGGCGGTAATGCTAATCGCTTTCAAACCAAGGAGCAATGTGAAGAGTTATGTGTTCATCGTGCATCCGGTGTTAAATCTGGAACAGTTCAGCCTTCCATTCCTGATCAGGCAATCAAACATCTTATACCAATATCAGATGGTAAAAATAACCTATTTTTGCCTTATAATTGTACTTCTGTGATTATGAGAAATGGCATTTGCTTACATAAATGAAGAATTAAAGTTATGCAATTAAGGTTAAATACCCGACTCTAACCCATTTGAATCTTCAAATGAATACGAAGATTATATATCTCGAATATCCAAAGGCAATTAATTCTTTATTTTTCTACAGCTTCGCATAAATCCGAATCAAAATCAAAATGTGAACTTCCAAAAGATACTGGTCCATGTAATCGATTTGTTACTAAATGGTACTATAATAAAATTGATGGCACTTGTACTCGATTTCATTATGGTGGTTGTGGTGGTACTGATAATCGTTTTGATAGCGAACAACAATGCAAGAATGAATGTGGTAATTTCATTGGTTAGTTTTAGTTTTATTTTAAAAAAAAAACAAATATTTAGGAGGAAAAGGTGCTATGACATGCAATTAACTTTGAAATGTAATTGATGTAATTGCAATTAATGAAGTTGCAATTAAAATAATAGAAAAACAAAATTTAAAAACAATATTTTATATCAAAATCATTTCTCTTTTTCATTCCGCCTTTTTCCTCTATTTATTTCCATTTCCAATTTTTCCCACTCCTCGTATTATCGAAAATTCATAATTAATTTTTCATTAATTATACGAACATTGAAATTAATGGAAGTTTCCTGTTCAAAGTATAGCTGGAATGACAAGAAGAGATAATAAAGTATGTGGTGTAAATTTTCAAAAACGACGAATTTTCCAGATCCGTGCAAATTACCTAAAGTAAATGGACCATGTTCCGGAAGGCATAAGCGATACTATTTCAACTCGGATACCGGTCGATGTGAACGTTTCGAATATGGTGGATGTTTAGGCAATACCAATAATTTCCTAAATTTTGCTGATTGTGAAGCGAAATGTTTATCAACTGAAGAACGTGAGTAAATTAATATCAGATAATCATTTATCTTAATAAGTCTTACTGAAATGAAAAATTTGTGCACCGTTAATTATTTTCAATTATTTTACTTTATTATTGAATTATTTTCGTTGCAAGAAATTTTCTATCATATTGAATACCGTTATCAATTAATTATTTTGTTTTCCAATTAAAATTGATAATTTTTCGAATGAAATTGTGAAATTATCAGCAGACAGATATACAGATTAGCTACAATGAAGATGAAAATTGTAGATTGATTTTAAAATGCTCTTAGTTTGCATATCAATCAGATTTGTCTGTATTTGTTGATGTAATCTATTCATGTTTCCGTAGCATTTTAAATAATCAATCCTTTCCATGATAAGCTTATCTTATCATTTATTTTCTTTTATTTTTTTCATTCAGGAATTTTTATCGCATTAGAAAATTTATATTCCTGATATTTACCTATGGAAATAATTTAATCAGTAAAGTACCCATTGCCATTAATATTCATCCTTAATTTCTTATCATTGTTTTCAAAATAATCCACTTTGTTACAGTGAATTTTTATTAACTTTCAAATTACCTTTTTCCTGTTTTCTCTTTCTTTCCTTCTTTGCAACGAATATTTTCGATTTGAGAGAACGTAAGAATAAATTATTTCATTTTTGTTAATTTCATACTTGCAAAACTGCATAACAATAAGACAACAATAAGTTAGAGTGGATCTTTTCTATAATTCTTTTCAATTTTTCAAATTTGTAATTCAAATTTGACCCCTATCTTCATCTTTTTCTTCCCTTTCACTACAGTCAAAAACACTGACATTATTACATGAACAATTAATTACATTCCATAAATGTGGAATAAAATGAAAATAAATCTTATCATTCATCCATCATTATGCAACGTTCCGACAGTTATCGGTAAATTTCCCTCACTTTTTCTTCGCTTGTATCGAATATAATAACCTTGTTTCAATTTTACACGAAATTTGAAATTTTCAAATAATTATAATCTTTTCATTTTGATCGCATAACTCGTTTTCTCTTGCATGTTATTATTCGTTGTTCTTTTCCTTATCATTCAAATAAAGTTTTCTCTAATTAATTATTAATTTCTCGAAAAAAATTTGATTATCTAAAATGATATATAAAACGTATTTATGCATATATCGTGAGATATACAAGAAAATATCAACACTTTTAATTGATAGTAAAGGATAGATTGAGAAAATATACTTGTGAAAGTTATGGAAAATTAATTACTGTATTCCTAACCTTGTAATTGTAAAATTAAATCAATAACAGTTTAATTAACATCAGGTTAATTAATTAGAGGTGTTTGATGGTTAATATTTCGAAGATAGCTAGCTTATAGCTTCATAGTAACAAGTAATTCGATCCGCCATATCGAACAATAATTAAGTGATTGTGACCGAAATTTGTTTAAAATTTATTATACCAAATTATAGACTAAAGGATATTTAAAGATTGAAACTTGTAAGCTTAAATCACGGAAGGTAAATTCAAAAATGTTGTAATACAATAAATAATTGCAGTGTATAATAACTAACTATTTCAGGTAATCACATTCAATTAACTAATTTAACCGCTTTTTAATTACCATTCACAGTTATCCAATACGTAGTTAACATTTTGAAGTGGTATTTAATAGCATATGCATCCATTATTTAAGTAATTTAATGATACTTGCTATTGCTAAATTAAATATTGTTTGCAGATTTCAACTGGGAAAATTTATTAATAACAAGACAGTGTTTGTTACCTAAAATTAGTGAGTCGTGCAGGTATGTGTAACTAATGTTCTTAATTATGTAACAATATCGATCATTTTTATTTAGGATTCTCGATTAGTGATAACACGAACAATTCTAGATCAACTGTAAAACGATATTATTATGATGAATCACTTGATGAATGTTTACCATTTTTTTATGATGATTGTAACGGAAATGAAAATGGCTTCGATAGTTTAAATGATTGCATAAGTAATTGTACTATGGATTCAAACCTTCAGGTATCGTTTTTCTATAAAATTAAATCTGTAAAGTACTAAAAATTTAACTTTTTGATCTAACTATTAATAATTTTTAGATAAAAAGAAACTAATAAATATCATTATATTATCATTCTTATTCCATCACTCATCATTCTATCATTCTATGACAATTGTTTAAAAATGAATGATTTTCAAATAAAGTAACATGCTCTACAACTAGTTGTGCAAAATAATAGCATGATAATGATAATTGTAATAAACTAGACATTGCTTGAAATAAGCATCAAGATTAGTTAAGGAACTGAATCAATAAAAACATAAAGTTTGATTTAAAAATGTGGAAGACTTGTAACACTTTAAATTGTAAAACAACTGTTATTAACAGGATTTCGAAACGAATACTATGTCATTTGATGGACACGTTAATCGTTTCCAGAAACATATCCCGCATAATGCTTATGGTGCGCTGAATCTTCACGTACTAAATGGAAATCATCTGGTACAGCGTTCACGTAATAAATTACTTTATACAATGATTCAGCAATTCATATTATTACGATAACTCAGTAACATATTTATATTATTACGATAAATCAGCGTTAAATTCATCTCACTGTGATCAATTTTTGTCTTATAGAGTGATAATTTGGATAAATTTTCAATATTTGAAATAAGCAACACCAAACAATTTGTTACAACAACTACAGTAACGGCAGTGATGGAATTTAATACAACAGTATCCAATCTGGCTGATAGGTTTAGCGATGATAATGATCATGAAGAAAGAGTGATAACGGTTGATGCTGCTGAAGGACTCGAACCTTTCTTCTCTCTACCCGGTATTTCAGTTCTCGACAAGAGCACTTTCTCGCTCATTAAATTTAAGATTTAAATGATTGATGTTAATTGATACTTGAAAATTATAGAGCTTTGTTTGTTACCACAAGATGCTGGACCTTGTTTTGGTGAAATTTTACGATGGCGATACAATTCAGAAACAAATCGCTGTGAGACATTCATCTACACTGGCTGTGGACATAATGCGAATTATTTCACTTCAGAAGAAGCCTGTTTAAGAGCTTGCGGAGAATATCGAAATAGTGGTATTTGGCTATTTGGATGTTCAAATGAAACAATAGAATTAGCCTACTCTCCGAGAATCTCTGAGAATTTCATTTTCCGCTCATTTTTTTAAGTTCCTTTTATTTCTTCGGTATTTTTTCAAGTAATATATTACTTTTAAAATTTGTTTACGATGTTAAAATGAAAACAGTCAGATCTGAATATTTGTCCAATTCTGGAACTTTGTTAAATTTCAACTCAATATTTAAGAGTCGTATCTACTGAGAAAAAAATCAGTTTAGACGTGTGTATAATGAAGGTGGACCGTGGTCAATGTGAATCAGGTGTGACCAAATGGTATTATAATATGGATGCTGGTCAATGTTACGTATTCATTTACACTGGTTGTGGCGGTAATGGTAATCGGTTCTCCTCAAAAGCTGAATGCGAAAATCTCTGCACCTCTGAGATGCTTTCTTACACCGATAATGATGGTAGTTAAATTCATTGTTGCGTAATCGTTCACAACAATCTATATTGATCGGTTTTTTAACAATAATGTTTAATTAGTAATAACTTATATTATTTCAGAGAAAGATATTTGTCAGTTAGATCGAGAAAGTGGTCCGTGTTCTGATCCAGTAACACAATGGTACTTTGATTCACGTATGGCGCAATGTATGCAATTTACATATAGCGGTTGTCGCGGTAATGCTAACCGGTTTAATAGTCGAAAACTTTGTGAGGAAAGATGTTTGCAGAGAAGTAAAACGAGAGCAATAATTGATCGAACAGAAGGTAAATTTACAAATGACTAAAATTCGACAAGACAATCTAACCAGTGATATGAATCTCATTTTGATAGTTTATCGATTATTTCAAACAAAAGAAACTGCTTGAATAGTTAACATAATGAATATATTAATTAGACAGCAAATAAACAATTGTTTTATATTTAGATGAATGACTGATATCAGTATTGATTGAGTGATATGGTATGATATGATATCTATCGTAAAACTTCGCCAGTAATTAAAGTACTTTTAATGATCTGAATAGGTATCATTTACAGATGGTTGTTTGTTACCATTCGAAGTAGGATCATGTCAAGACAATCAACAACGATGGTACTTTGACAGATCCATCGGAAAATGCAAGATATTCATGTACAGCGGTTGTGCAGGCAATCAGAATCGTTTCTTCAGTGAAGATGAGTGCATCCATTACTGGTAATCATTAATTGTATAATGACAGTTAATAGAAAGATTTAGAAGAGAGCGTTATTTTCAAGGATGAGTTATTTACGGTTATCAATTGTAGAACTAGAATTACTCGAGATGTCCTGCTGAATATCCGATGGAATCGAGGAAATTCTCCAGAAGATACCTTTGTCTGCAATGAAATAGATAATTGTTTTTCATATCCGAGCAAATATTCACTTTTAGCTCTGTCCACCAGTACAAAAGAGAACGAGAAGTACGACGTCCAACGCTGATTCTTATTGGTTACAACCCGGCACCTACCGGATCGACAATAACATTTAGATGTAAAGCTGATGGACAGTATCCCGTAGGATGGCTTAGAAACGGCGTATTACTTCGAATTTCAAGCCATGATGGCAGGATACATGTAAGTGTGTTTTTAAATTATTCCTTGTAGAAGATTACTGGTGATATTAGTGAGAGCTAGTGTTAACAGATCATTTCCTCCTGATTATTTATGACTGAAGTAACTAGTCGAAGATCCTGAATTAGAACTGATTGATAAGGAATTGATGGAATCATTGGTGAACTGAAATGTAAGACCGCCTAGTCGCGGTAGAAAGTAATACTCCTAATGAACTGAATTGGTAAGATCGCCTATCTTGCTAGAGGATAAGACTGTCTGTGGGAAGAGTGCGTTTCTTCAGCTATATTAACAAAGAATCATCAGGGATCAGGGGTCATAGACATAAGGAAATAGAATGGATAGGATATGACGGAGATATACCAGAGATAAAGTATGCCGGTATATCAGAAATAAAGTAGACGATAGTTACGTAGATAGGGTGAATGGTAGTGGTAGTCACGCAGACATGTAAGAAATAGAAGGGATGATGGTCACTTAGACAGACAAGAAATATAATGAGTGATAGTCACGTAGACAAGAAATCTCTGAATTGGAAATTTTGGTTGAAGATTTTAAATTGTTAAAGAGAAAGATCTCGAGGTGTAAACTTATTTATGAGTTGCGTAGTTATCACTAATCATTATAATTATCATGGAATAGAGGAAAGCCAGATCATCATGACTTTCCGTCTTGTTAGCTACATTCAATGCTTAGTAAGGAGATGGAACGCTGATCGTATTCCTGTTCTTTTATGTTCCGATTTCTGATTTCCTGTTTCACTGAAATGAAATGAATGATTTGAACTTGCAGACGAACAGTAATCATAGCGAAATACATATCACCGATATAAATCAGTCAGATGTCGCGGATTATTCTTGTTTTATCGGAACAGATGCTACTTCATCTAATTCTGTTCATTTAGATGTCAAAGGTATTAAATTATTCAGCTTATCACTATTACTTGTCCCATATTTTGATATGAAAAGTAGAAAACGTTACATTACTTTCCGAATTATAATCATTTCTGATTTATTTGAAATTCAATTACGATAAAATTTCAGATGTTGAAGTAACAGAATCATGTATGGACAAAGGCAACCAAATCACTTGTAAATTAATTACCAAACTTGGATTATGTTCTAATCCACGTTATAGTAGTTTTTGTTGTTATACGTGCTCTCCCTTTCTTTTGTCTAATAAAGCTGCCTAAGTTATTTCTTATAAATACTCATATTATTTAAGCAATTAATCGTGCAAGAAATTCCCAGGTGTGTTACCTAATATTTCCAGTATAACAAAATTAATTAAAATTTGCACGTATTAGTGTTTTAATGTGGATCATAAATTTCACATAATATTACAGGTACGTTTATTACCTTTGATATGATTAATACTCCGATCAAAAACAGTTTTTAATAAAACTAATTCATATCGAACTAAAACTCTTATTTATAATCAGCTTATCATTATCTCGCGAACTCTCGGTAGCTTTATTTTGTTAAATGATGCATCGTTTATAATATGAGAAGGAAGTTAAGTTGGAAATTAGGATGAGTTTTATCATAAAATTCCTTTACTACTTTTGATAATGATAAATTTAAGACTTTTTTGAGGCATTTCAAGCCTCTAACAACGACATCTGATATACGATAATATAATTAATAAAGATAAAGATAAGGAGTATAATTTATTTAACTTTTAACTTTACTACTATAAATTCAGTTGCTATCTTTGTTTCAATAATTTTATTACGATTTAATCATGAGAACTTTTTCTTTTCTTGAAATGATATCTCGATTTATTGCACTATTTCTCATCATTTTTACATCGTTATTATTAATGATTGAATGTATTTCAGGTTTTAGTAATTCATTTGGAGCTCTGAAAAAAAATTTTAATATGATTTTGCGAATTAAGCAGTGGTTTCATTTGGATGTAAAATTGCTATTGTTGTTTATTTAAATGTATATATGTTTCAATAGTCTACCTGAATTAACAATTTATCGAACAGGTGCAATATACTATCAGAGAAACGAAAAAGAATGAAGTTATCTGTTTACAATTTAATTTATAAGCAAAACAAAAGAATTTTCTAATTAAATCTTGCATCGAATTTTATTTTATACAATAATATTACGTGGACAATAAATCTGAAATTAATTGAAAATTTACAATTCATCAAATAAAGAAATATTCAAACAAGGAGAGAAAAAAGAGGAGATATAACAGAAAAACCTCGTATTCACAATAAACTTCCATTTTTTTTCAATTCAAATATGTTTCGTAAACAAAAATTGTATAATGCACTCATTTAGGACTATTTGATCACTTATTATGAACTATCATTCCTTATCAGATAATAAAACACCAAAAGTGAACGCAAAATTATCTATTCAAAGATTGCCAATCGAGTTATCTCATAAAAATTTCACTGTTTCTGCTGTTGATTTGGAAGATAAACTTGAAATGAAGAATTCATTTGAAGTTGCAATTGAATTATCAACATTTCAGGCAAAATACTTCAATAGTTGCAAGATTGCAGTTAAGCAATCATTTAATCTGCAACAGTTGTCATAAAAAAGATCTATACTTCGAAAGTGAAAAACAGCTTTAGGTAACTTGAGAAGATTGCAGAAATATAATTACACTATTTTTCATTTCTCCAAACAAATATAGCGGAAAGTGAGCATTTAATCTTATCAGCTCATTTAGGAATAAAAATTTTCAGTTCACAAATATTAGTTCCAATTCTTGAAAATGAAATTTATGTATAATATTCACTGGTAATTCCAATCTATCCATCTATTTTTTTGTCTTTTTTTAAATTTCAAATTAAATGCTCACAGCGATGAAGCAATAATTTCCCGAGGAACACAAATTAAAAAAAAGGTTTAAAAAAGCTTTAAAAAACATACATGCCTGATAGAGCAAGAAAAAAATAAAATTACCTCCATTTCTATCAATGAAATCAGTACATCACCAGTTTTCTCTGTGAAAAATGAAATCATTATCAATAAGTATATAATTTCATATATTAGAAAAAAACTTTATGAACTTATTTGAACATAGCCAACAAATGCAATATTAATTATCCTCGCAAAGAATTCTATTTACAATTTAATTAAGCAACATTTGACCGAAAGGGTATTTATTACAAAAAATAAGAGTCAATCAAAAATGAACAATAAGAAATAAAACAAAGAATCGGATATGCTATCACAAACTTACCAATCACCCCCGCCAAAATCACCGCCACCAAAATCACCGCCACCAAAATCACCACCAAAATCACCTCCACCAAAATCATCACCACCTCCTATATCATAACCACCAGTATCATCATAACCTCCTCCTATATCATAACCTCCAGAATCATCATGACCTCCTCCACTCACGTCGTAGCCATCGTAATAATCTTCCCGGTTATTTGTTGAATCGATAGTATCAATTGCTGGTGGTCCCGCGTCATGATCATTTCTATGTTCTGGATCACCGCCATAATAGTTATTGGTGATATATGTATCGTTATCCTGAATTTTTTTCCAAATAAATTTTGTTTTTTCTTATCAATTTTACAATATTTTTCAATAATTACTTGAGATTTCTAAAAAAAACTTGAAAAGTTTTAATTTTTACAATAATTAATTCCAATAAGAACTAAAAATCGAAAAAATCGCTTTAAAAGAACCATTTCATTTCTTTTTAATCATTTCAATTCATGCAATAAACTCATTTTCTTCATAAACAAAAATTAATATAACTTTAGTTCTTTACCTGTACATATCCTCCACCAAAACCACCCATTCCTATATGAGATGGATAACAGTGACCACCGAAACCAAATCCATGATGTAAACCACCACCCCACATACTTCCTAAGCCGAAGCCCAGCAATGAACCCATCAATAGGCCACTTCCAAGACCCGGACCACTACTACCTCGATATCCGTAGCCATAATCTCCTCCTCCCCCATCTCGATTCTGTAAAAAAGAAGAGCAATGACTGGAAAGTTTTAGTTTTATTTACATTTCGAAAGAAAAAAGATGCACAGTAATAATAAAAACAATACAACAAATTGACTTACGACAATAACTGTGGTACCACCACCACCATAATTTGGTACCGCTGAAGCATGTATCGGTTGTGGTGGTGGTTGTGATGGATATGTTGCTGGATTATATATCGGTTGACTTGGATACGTATTGGTCGTTTGAGTTGGCCCACTTGGATATACTGGAGGGGGTTCTAAATTTGAAAAAGTTATTTACAAACAAATATTATAACTTAACAGAGATCAAATAAACTGATCTCAAAAAGCATCTTCAAAGAAGGGAAATAAATCCTACGATATGTGGGTGGTGGTGCATTAGGTCCACTTGCTGGTAATTGCTTTGAAGTATCAGTTGGAGGAGGATTTGGTTTTGGAAGAGTTTTCATGATTTCTGTAAACCATGACCTGAAGATAAAAAAACAATGCATAATATTGATATTATATGAAAAACGATTAAAGAAAGCGATAAATCAATAATATGATAAGTAAAATGAGCTTAAAATTACTCGAGATCGGAATCCGATGAAAATAGAAACCAATGAACTTTGCTTGCTTGTGGATCCATTCCAATACCTACTAAGTGATGCAACGAATATCGTTGTGGTAATTCTGGTCGACGTACTGCAAATTATAGATAAACAATATTTCAAATTTTAGAGATTTGCACTTGGACATTTGTGAAATTTCAATTGAAATACTTGAAAATTTCCAGTTTCCATATCTTCGAATTTTAAGTTATCAAATTCAATTCATTCGATTAGATTTCAGTTTTAAATCAAAAATTCATCTCAATAAAATTCATTATTCACTTCATCAATCGTCTACAAATACAAGTTGTCCTTAGCTTAATAATTAGAATAAATTTAAAAAAACAAATAGGGTAATATAATTTCTAATAAGAAAAAAACCTGGCATTTGATCACACATTGGTCCAACACACGTGTATGGTACGACATCCTTCAGGAAAACAGAACCCACCGGTTTCGAATCACCCTGACGTAGGAATAGTTATGAACAGGATAGAAAAGGATAGATAACGATAATTAAGTTTATGGAATGAGTCAATTTCGGAATTCCAAGAAATAAATTTAAAGCTCCTATCCAATAAAGTAAGTGAATATCGGATAGAGTTCAAAATAAGTTATCTAAAAGAAACTGAAAGAAATAATTCCAATCACTCAATTATTTAATGTTCAGGCTAATTATTAATGATGATTACAATACTTCTGGTAATCACTGATGGTTATGACAATCAAGCAAATATTCGTTTTTTTATTTTTCAAAGAAAGAAATCCATAAGAACGGAATGAGAAGAAGGAAGTAACCTTTTTTTCATACCACACGAATTCGGAGTCGCTGAACAGTACCGCCCAGCATTCCTTCCATTTCTTGCTCAAGAAACCCGATTTATAGCGTAATACTTCGCCTTCTTTAAGTTTACGTTGAAAACTGCTCATCTCTGAATCAAAAAGAAAAGAAAGAAAATGAATTATTTTAATTTTAGTTGAAGAGCAGCAGCGAGAAGGAAGGAGACAAGAATGGCATGAACATACGTGATAAGAAAGGACCATATCAATCTTTTTTGTCAAATTTAAAATCCTAATTGAATTTTAAATTTGACAAAAATTGGACTGCAATTAGTTTAGATTTAAAAAGAACCTATTATTTCAAAATTATTTAAAATAAAAAATGATATAGTAGAAATGATAATTAGCATTAATTTCTCCATCCCTATTTTTATTCTTATCATTAACTATATATTCCAAATAATTAATCTCATCGTTTCTTACAAGTGATAAAATGATAAGAAATCGACGGAAACCGGATCAGTCAGTTCCAGAAAAACGCTAACATAGACACAAAGCATATCTCTGATAAATAAATAAGGCCATGCCGATCGATCAGCTGTGTGGCTTTCAACAGGTACCCGTTGCCACACTTCTCTACGTCGTCGTAGGAAGAACGAGTAAGATGATAACTGCTACCGATCGATTTTCAAACTTGTATTGTTTAACACCATGAATACACGTGAATGCAACAGAGAAAGAGAAAGAGAGAGAGAGAGAGAGAGAGAGAGAGAGAGAGAGAGACGTGTTAGGAGATATGTTAATAATTTTTCCAATAAAAACAATTATAATTAATAGGAAAAAAGCAATTCGATTTAATAGATAAATTTTCAGCGATCAATAATGGATTTCACGCATATAAGAATATACCGGAATAGTATCAATGCAATAAGTAAACAATAAACGATTATGACTCATTAAGTTATTCTGAATAATAGTTGATTCATTTAAATAGATATAAAATGTGCTGGAAAAGAAACAAGAGAGATAAACTGGAAACTAAATGAAATTGTTGCTGGGGAGGATATGAAAAATATAAACCAGGAAGGATCGATTGATGTTTAGCAGTGAGTGTGAGAAATTCCTCTTCCTTTCAACCTTTCAGCAACCTTTCCGCCTCTTCTCTTCTTTCCTTTTATTCTCACCGAAACTGCAAGATTTCATCAGAATTCCAGAAAAATTCGTCATCTATTTTGCTTCAAAACGATGACTCATCGTTTGCAATCTTGTTACACTTATCTATATCAATTATTTCGTGATGTTATTCAGTCAGCTCAATCAATCAGCCCAATCAATCAGCCCAATCAATTAGCTCAATCAATCAGTTATTCAATATTCGATCAGCAATAAGTTGATCATGTGCATGTTATTGAAATGTATTTTATCACATGAATGTTATTAAAATTGTTAGCATCTATCATCTGTTTACTATTAGGATCCATGAATCATATGGATATTATGAAATGCATCTTGTTTTAACTTTGTTATCAAAGTAAACGTTATCATTACCACAAGATCCACAAGTATAAAATAGAGTAATATATTGAGGAAGCAATAATGATTACTGCAATTGTGTTGTTTTGTATAGAAAGGACTTATTTTAAATAATTTTAATGACCATTTTTGATGAGAAATATGCTGACCGGTTGTCAGAAATCATCAAAAAACAAAGTAAAGATAATAATTTAAAAAATCCTTCTTATAACTAATTAAGTTATTAAAGAATTTAAATCCATACTTAATTAATGTTTGAAACAAAAAGAATAGATAAATGGTCGTGATAATTAGAGAATTATTTACTTGAAATGTAATCTTTCTTTTTCTATTAATTGCAAAATGATCATTTGCTAATAATTAGAAAATCATCATTAGTCAAATTTATTATCATACGGAATCACTAACTGTCCATTATTCTCGTTTTAATGGATTAATCTGAATGTATTATCCGGAAACATTACGTGAATTACGGAGTTCCTGCTATTAGCGTCTTCTCACCATTTTCTCACACGTCCAATAAAATCCGTACAGGTTCCACCGAATAACGAGCAAACCGTGTTGCCGTAAATTGTCGTCTGACAATAAGAAATTGAACCGAGATTGTAACGTAAATAACCTGATTCTTAACATTAAAAATTTGAATATGCAATTCCAGATGACGGTATTAGTAATAAAAATATTTTCGGAATCAGGTTATTTAAGTGACAATCTTGTTTCAATTTCTTATTGTCAGACGACAGTTTACGGCGGTGCGGTTTGCTCGTTATTCGGTGGAACCTGTTCGGATTTTATTGAAAGCATGACATCTCGTTGCAGCGAAAATCCTGTATTTGTTAAATGCACTTTAATTATATGAGTTTGTGACAAGACAGCTCGGTGGTTATATTACCCAAGTCTGAGATAACCGGACGTCCTCGTTGGGTCTCTGCAGCTGTGCCATGGACGGAAGTTTTGGAACGTCTTGCTTCTTATCGAGGCAAAAACACGCATGGAGTGGTGGGTTCGTCGTTTTGGTTGTCATTTATCATGCGGGGTTAATGTTAGGAATGGAATAATCTCTGAGAACATTTCATTGAGGTGTTTGTTGCAGATATGATAAAAAAGATATTTATTAAATTTTATATCAAGTAGCAATATTAAATAACATTAAAATCCTCAATAAAAGTAACAACATTATAATGACAGTATGATATTGTATAAAGACATTGCATAAACAATTCGTAAAAAATTTACAAATTTTACAAATACAACAGTTAATACGTTGTGTGATAACATTCAGTTACTGTTCCTGATTTTTCGTCGAATTGAATTGGATTGGAATATCAATAACCTTTTTCTTAGCGGTTATTTGGAAGACTCCCTGATCGGATAACTATGATTTCAAACTGTCTTGGAGTACAGTCTCCGTGATGGTATACTTCCGGATGAAATGTCGTTCCACAGATGCTGATCATTTCGCTCCTGATGATGACCTTCCATCAACAGTGTCCTATCCTCCATCCTCACCGATAATTCTTCCGGTTTGAAATGGTTAACATTCATTTTGATACTGAAACTCTCCTTGTCATCAATAATTTCCTGAAATAATTGCATACAAAATAGAAAGAAATGAAAATTAATCAACAAAAATAAAGGAAATATTACGAAAGACACTTACGTTGCCGAAAGAATTATCATCTGCGATCGCACGTTCCCAGAATGGTTCAATTGAATCCTCAAAATCATCCATCAATCGATTCACCAATCCGATCACACTGCCTCGTCTTTCTATCGGGAAATTGCGCAATCTTCCAAACGATGGAAAAGCCAAAAGAGCCATTGTCGTCGTCGTTTAGCCAAGTAGCAAGGAGGAAATATTATAAGTTTCAGGTTGATCTAACCGAAAACCATCGTGCTTATATACCCAAACGGAGAACGTATCCGATTGTTCCGGAATCTTCCACAATATTCTCGAATGTTCTGTCTCTTTTTCTCTAACCATTCCATTGTAGCTTTTCTGCATCTCTACATTGCACTGCTCATTATAGAAGAAAAGTTGACGAGAGAGAGATTGCACTACGAAGAGAGACAGAATATTCGAGAACACAATGGAAGATTCCAGAGCAGTCAGTATGTCAGAGAAAAAGAGACAGAACATTCGAGAACATAGGAGAAGATTCCGGAACAATCGGATACGTTCTCCGTTTGGATATATAAGCACGATGGTTTTCAGTCAGGTTAACCTGAAAGTTATAATATTTCCTCATAGCTACTTGGCTAAACGACGACGACAATGGCTCTTTTGGCTTTTCCATCGTTTGGAAGATG